>CACKRE030001515.1:3926-23980 GCA_902602495.3 Ectocarpus sp. CCAP 1310/34 | reverse complement strand
TGTATTTTGAGTCCACAACGGAGCCGGGGCCGAGGAGATAGAGCCTAAAAAAGGGGCTCCGTGGCTTCGGTAAATCCACGTTTTCCGCCATAACAAGGAGCCCCTTTTTTAGGCTCTATCTCCTCGGCCCCGGCTCCGTTGTGGACTCAAAATACAGCTGTGTCCAGTAGGATTACAACAAACTTGGTTTGAGGTCGATCCGGGCTTTCTACGCCGAGTTAGACATGTTGTCCCAAATAGCCGTGCTGTTTTTTTTTCCGGAGAAAGGGAGAGATCAAAGTTCGAACACTATGACTTCCCATGCTTGGTCGCGCGGGTAAGGATCGCCGATCGTGCTCTCCTTCCACCAACCAGCTTTATAACATCGGGGAGAGGGAGAGAGCAAAGCGGATAGTTATGATGTGTCCGACGATGTGTCGTACACGCAAGAAGCACCGACCCCTCTCTCGTTTGCCAAACCTGCTTTTCACAACTCAGAGCAAGAAAGAGGACGACAGTTCAAACAGCCATGATGAATGTGTCCGGCGCTTTTTCGCGCGAGCAAGTAGCACCGTCCTTAGTTTGTTCTTAAAACCAGCATTTTTGCAATTGGGGAGAGTATGAAAGCAAACGTTCGAGCAGCCATGATGTTTTGGAGGATTTGTGGCGCGCACAAGAAGCAACAATCCTTCTCTCGTTCTTCGAACAAGCTTTTTGTAGGTCAGGGAGAGGGAGAGAGCACAGTTCAAATAGCCATGCTGTGTCCCAAGCTTGGTCGCGCACCCGAAAAACATCGATCCCTCTCTCGTTCTACACACCAGCGATTTTCAAACCCGGGAGAGGCCGAGGCCAAAGTTCTAATCGCCATGATGTGTCCGACGATTTGGTCCACAAACCAGCATTTTTTGTAGTCGGGGAGGGGCAGAGAGCAAGGTTCGAGCATCCATGGTGTGTCTGACGCTTGGTCGCGCAAGCAAGGAGCACCGATCCTTCTCTCGCTCTTCAAACCAGCGTTTTATAAGTTAGAGAAGGATAGAGCAACCTTCGAACACCATGACGTGTCCCACGCTTTGTCTCGCGCGCAAGGAGGCACCGATACTTCGTTCGTTCCACAAACCAGCAAATTTCAAATCTACGAACAAGCAGAAACCAAAGTTCAAATAGCCATGATGTTTCAAACGGTCTGTCTCGCACGCGAGAGCACCGGTCGTGCAGGTTCCATCGACCTGCATTTATCAAATCGGGGACAGGGCCATTGCTCGAGCAGCCAGTATGTGTCAGACGCTTAGTCACGTGTGCAAGGAAGCATCGACCCTCTCTCCCGCAACATCTTCTACAGTGATCGAAACACCCATGGTATGTCCGACACGTGGTCGCGGGCAAGAAACGAACTTCAAAAGTCATGATGTATCCGACGATGTGTCGCTTGCGCAAGGAACACCGATCGCGCTCTCGTTCCACAAACCAGCATTTCTTCAATCGGGGAGAGGGAGAGAGCAACGTTCGCATAGCCACGATGTGTCCGACGATGTGTCGCGTGCGAAAGGAGCACCTATCCTCCGTTGGTAAACTGCCGTTGCTTCCATCGGCGAGAGGGAGAGAACGACGTGCGAATAGATAGGAGCAAGCCTCGCCGATTTTGCCCACATTTAGTAGAAGAGTACCACAAATGACGGAAGGTTCCACATTTCTTGCCGATTTTGACTGTGCGGTTGCTCGATGATGGAGACGACTTGTACGCCGACGGATAGCTCCAAAGGAAGCCATGTGCACCACCTTCTCAACCATGCCACGTAAAAATATGTTATCATAGGTTACGTTGTTCTGTTGATAGACAAAAGGTTTCATGCTTCGTAGCACCATATACCACTTACTACGCCAAAGTGCGACAAAAATCCAAAAGCAAAAAGCCGATCAAGTCTGAGCTACCTCACGGATCGCCTATTCCATGATACCACGGTCACGTGCGTAGTACACGTTCTCGCTGAATGTTTTTTACGGTTGTACCTCGTGGTCCTCTTCGGGATGCTATCGCCCGCAACCGCGCCACACTGAGCGGTGTACAGAGCCTTCATCCTTTTCCCCACTTGCCCGGCCTGGCTACCTAGCCTAACAATCATGAATCCTGAAATCTGGGAAATGGAAAAACTCATCCCCACGCACTGACGCGTGACGATGAGGGGTAGCAACGCCGTGCCCCGGATCTACGTGTGAAGCGTCGGCTACAGCAGTAGCGACAGCTAGCGTGTTTTCGGACTGATGTTCGCGGAACGAAGAGCTGGCTGCATGATAGATGCCTTGGTCTCGATCTCCTCGACGCGTTGATCGGGCTCCTGTTGTTCCAGTGGGGACTAAAAGAGTCGTTGTGCTCGCGGCTTCTGCTGTTGTTCCGGTGGCGGCTGCTGGTGCCTTTGGTTGCGCTTTTTGTTAGAACTAGAGGCTAGCGCTCTCTCGACACTCACGCGCAGGGCTTTCTTGAACCCCTGCCCGGAAGTCTCGCGCCATTCTTCCCAGCCGCGTCCCTCGATGTTGTCTAGGATGAAAAAGCATGTTTCAAGAGGAGCCGAACACCTTTTCCCACGCATTGTCGAAAATTTGTCTTCGGGCCTCTGTAGCCCTGGACCTCGAGAGTACGTTTGATAGCACGACCGGCGCTGTTGTCGCGTAGACTCGGTGTAGCGGATGTTTGGAGCATTGACAAGGTCCGGATGCGTCCAGTCGAAGGGTCGATCACGATGGTGTCATGATGTGATTCATGTCAGGCTTCTGAGGGCGGTAGGTACTGGTTGTTGTGCGACACGTACACAATTTTTCCAACACCTAAGTTTTGTCTGAACAACCGCAACAAGATCCTTCTAGAACGGCGTCTTTTTTACCACCTCCCCCCCATTCCGTTTCGGCTATCGGGACAGCAGGCCGCTTGAATACCTCCGACAAAGCCATGGGATCGAACCCCTTCCTTTTTCCCTAAGAATTGAAACACGCCACAAACCACTGTATCGACGTCCCACAGAGCATGCTCGGTAAACAGCAAAACACCCTAGAAAGTACCCTTCACGTGCCGAGGCACAATACAGCAGAGCACTCCGCCGTGCGAAACTCTTCATTCGACCTTGCCCAAGTGACAACTGGGTTTCATCCGGTATTAGACTCACGCGTTGTTTTCCGGCAAGTACCCGAGGAAAGCTCCATCGTGCTTGTTGTTGTACCTGTCGAAAACAAACGGGACGTGAACGGGTGGTTTGTTTGTTTACTCTTTCCAATTGTGGATTGGCCGCAACAAACGCCCGAATAATTCAACAACACCACGCACCTGGACAGGGCCGCCAAGAGCACCCGAGGCTTCGCCGCTCTCTTCCTCAGAAGCGGCAGCATGCGCACGATCGATGCTGATTTCTTCTCGCGTTTACTTCCTGTAGGACGACCGGTTTCAATGGGCCACAGCCAAGGGACCGCGTGAACTGCCTCCACCTGCTGCAGCAAGCGGATGACACCCTTCAGCCCGCCCGCGAACTCACGGTGGACTCTCATGTTTGCACCAAATCTGCGAAAATAGGACGTGGCTACCTCCAGGGGCGTGCCGCTGAACTTCTCCTCATCCTCCCCCTCATCACTGTCGCATGGAAACCGAACGTCCGATGTCGTGTCCGCCCCGGCTTCAAGAAGCAAGCGCGCGAATCTGGGAGCATGAAAGCTTTCCAGCTTGAATGTGCTCACAAGGGGAGTTTCTTGATACACGTACTCGTCGTAGGCAGATGGGAGACAACCGTGGGCCATGTTGACGTAAGCACGCGTACTTATGTTGGCGTCCCCACCCTGTCTCCCCAACAGAAGGTTGACACACGCCTTGCTACAGCCCTCAACTGCAGCACACAGGGCCACGCCCTCCGTGTCAACCGCACCGGCGTCACACAGAAATGCAACGATGTTTACGTCATTGCGAGAAGCGGCCGCTGCGAGAACCAGCGCGCCACCGTCACAGGTACAACCGTCGATTCCGGACCGCTGCACAAGTTCGCGGACCACTTTCAGATGTCCATTGTAAACCGCCGTTCCTAGCGGGAGACTTCTGTGCGCAGACAAGAGCGGATTCGCGTTCGCTCGAAGGAGAACCCTGCCCACTTCCAGCCACCCGTCCCTTGCCGCTTTGAACAGGGGTGTCGCTCCGTCGTCGAGCCTGCTGTTCACATTCGCGCCTGCGTCGATCAGCATCACCATTTCTTGGTAAAACGCTTTCGTCGCGGCCACGTGTACTGGGGTACCATAAAAATCATCCCCATGAAGCATCCCGTCCTCGCTTCAAGGTCCGCTCCCGCCTCGATCAGGTATTTGCTCACGGCCAGATGCTTGTGATAAACCGAGTGGTGCAGAGCAGAATAACCGTCGCTGTCCGCTACCGAGCGCTGGCACCCTGCCGCCGAAGGTCTCTAACAACGCGCGAGGAACCAATGACGGAGGCCACCATCAGCGGTGTCAGGTTCGTATCACCACAGCCTCGGTCGATGCGGTCGTTGCAATCGCACGCTCGACGCAGCCGCTGGCTTTGCTCAGAGCTGATGGCATGTTGGGGGAGAGTGGTGTGTTCGAAAGCACACTCAGCACCACCCATTTCTTTGTGTATATTTTGTCATGTTATGCTGTGAAGGTATGCCCCGTGATATTTTCTGTATGATTGCCTGCCCGACGCCGTCTCACCGGCCCTGGGACATCGGTCGGTTGCATGTCAAGGTTCGACGCCACCTCGCCTGACGTACACAATAGGATTTGTGAGGAGAACTTTGGATTTTTGGCTGAACCAGGAGGCTTGTCTGCAACCATATCCTCGTTGCGCTTGGCCGTTTTTGCGGCAGATGCGGCGGCGTTGGCGGATTTTACAACCCTTTTTTGTCGTTGCGTGTTTCTTACCAGCACCGGCTCGGCCTTGGTTATTGCCCATGCATATGCGTCTTCTTAATGACGGCGTGGCCTTGTGTTTCGTACGGAGAAAACTTGAGGCTTTTTTACGTGGCCGTTCCCCTACCCAAGTCTTTGCCATTGCCCGTGATTGCAACGTCGTGTGACCAGGAATTTTATCCCAAACTTTCCATTCCGCAGGGGAAAGGAAGTAGCACCAGTCAGCAGCGGCGGTAACCAGAAGGAGGTGAGCTCACCGAAAGTATGCCACGTGGCCGACGCACATCTTGGCTGTCGGTATCAAAAAGACAGCACGAGATATCCTGGCTTTCGCTGACCCTGTGCCTGAATATTGAACAAATTGAACAAGCTTTGGTCACACGAAACCGCCCCACGCACACACTGCGATTCCGGTAGAGGAGAGAGGCCACCGGCGATATTGATGCCGTACTGATCGTCTCGGCCGACTGGCAGTGCGTGTGAAGCGAGCCGACGCTCACGCTAGAGTCAAAGGGGCCGATTGTCGGCCAACGTTGGCGCCTCCGTCACCGCGGACTCTACGGTGGAACATGAAACCGAAAATCGGGCGAACGGATAGCCGTCCAGCAGGCGATTTGAAATGCACTAAACCATCGGGCTTGTGAATGTGTGCCCTTGTTTCGCTGTCCCCAGGTTGGATCCCGGCTATTTCAGTTACTTCACCTAAGCACTCTAGCCCTGCTCCCGTTCCTCCCTCACCTCTACCCGGCTGTAAAAATTCCTGGACTTCTTTCGCCAAAACGTACGGAGGAAACGGGTGTTCGTCGTCCGCGTTTCGCTCTACAACAAGGGCGAGAGTGGCTGGAGATATTGGTGGCGACTACGCTGGAACGCGCGAGCCTCAACTATGCTGAAGCCGGGTAGTACGGACGGCTGATTGTGTGTATAAACAAACAACTGGTTTTGACAATTTTCGGCTCTTTCAAGATGTCGGTTTATACAATAATGCCTTCACAAGGGCCTGTGGATCGGGCGGGGGGGATATGTATACCGAGGGCGAGGCAGTTTGAGAGGATGAACCAATGGGTTTGAGAGGAATTTTACACTGCAGGGCCCGGACAGCCTGGAAATGGAAGAACCACAAAGGCGCACGTATTGGTCTTGAAGTTCCAGTTGGATGATTTTACGCTTGGTGCACTATCCAGACTCATGAGCGTGACGGTCGTCCGTAGAACAACGTGTTCCCTACACTCTTCAAATACGAGGCTTTTGTTTTGCCTGGGAAAAAGACGGGGAGGTCCCCATGAGCCCTACAGACACGAACTTTTTTCGGAAGGAGCCATGCGCATATTAATTTTCCGTGTTTCAATGTTTCAACAAACACGGACGAGCCTTGTGGTGGAGAGCGCCGCCAACATACCCAACAGACAACATACCAAACACGATCACAACTCCGCAGGCCTACTGCTATAGTCTAACTGGTGCTGCGAAAGTGCCAAGGTGTTTGGGCCTCTCCTAATGTGCTACAACCGGTACACCTCCACGTGCCGAGTAATCTCATTTTCTTTCGTGCCCTTGGCGCCAGTATCACCGTTGCGGGCACCACGCTCATTATTTTCAACGGATCAACTCTGGTGGCTTAGTCGCGTGTAGTATGTATGGTGTAGCCTTGGGTGCCAAATCAAGTTGAATGTCTTCCCGTGGGGTAAGTTCTCCCTACGCGACAGCTGGGACAACGAGCAAATGCGCGTGCCAATGGGGTGGATGCACGCAGTCTCCTCCTGGCTACTCGTCTACGGGAGACGCCATGATATCCCAAATTACGACGAAACCAGCACCAATACATAGTACCCGTGGCTCTGGTAATTAGACACGAAAAACTATAAAAATTATCCTCATTGTATGCGATGGGACATGCAAATCTCACAGCTTCATGGGCGCTGGTTGCACCCGATGGGGAAAAGCGGCAAAATACAATCAATCACCCGCCGAGCTGACGTTTGCGTTGCGCGCAGCACATACAATCCCTGCGGCGAGACTCACGAAAACATGCTTGCGCTACATTCCGCCGCATCAAAAGAATTACACGAGGAGACATACTGATACAGCAGCGCAAGCTGAAGGGAGACGCGCGCCATCTCACAAACATGTGACAAGTGAGAGATGCGAGGTAGGTCTTACCATCACACCAACACTGCAGGGGGAGCAGGAGCCAAAAGCACCCCACACCTACGACACTCCAAGAAATGACACACAAAGGCTAGACTCTTCTATTTACTAAAACCCCGATGTGACACCTCATCACAAAAATACCGGGAGACGGCCCCCGCCCCCGATGGCACAGCCCCACAGAAACGACGCAGCTGGTGTGAGTAGCCCGCAAGTATTCCACGCAGATCTGCACACGAGACGTGTTCTGAAGAGAGCTGTTGGCCATACTAATTTCGAGAGCTAGCAACCGGCTCGCCACGGGGACGCGGCGTTGTGATGTTGGGAGGACGCCCGCGTCTGCGTCCCCGCTATACCGCTGTTGCCGCCGCGTCCTTGTCCGCATGTCTCCGACGAGCCGCCTGCTTATTTCTCCGCAGCTGTCCGGCGAGGAGACAGCTTCCTCGCTCTCGTTGGTAGATCTTCCTGACCGTCTGCTTGTTGATCTCCCGCATGACCGGTGCCGCCATCGCCCGCATCTCTCGTTCATAGCTTTCCTTCGGCCGTGCTTCAAGCAGCACCCACCAGCAGGTATCACGTGCCGTACGAGTGATGCTGCTGCATTCCCCGTCACACCCATCTGCCACCCGAAACCAGTATTTGGACCATTCTGTACACGCAATGGGGTGGGCATGAAGCCTTCCTACAAGACGGAAGATCGGAAGGGCCCTCTCCAGGTACTTATCCTGAGTGAGCGGTTGAGGGGCAGCATTGCGTAGGCAATCCAGTGCGCAAACAACGCGCGAAAACGACACCATTTCACTTGGAGTGGGTGTTGATTCAAGGGAAGAGTGGTCCAGCGAAATTCCGCGAACTTCTGGAGAGCTTTGTCGACACTTGAGGAATTCACCCAACGGCGCTGTGTTGACGAGATACCCACAACTTCTGCCACCTTTGTCTTATCACCGTTGCTCGCAACAACACGACAACTAAAGACCATGTGAGCTTCCAAGAACGTGGGCAACAAGCAGAGGTTGGTGTAAGGCAGTGCTGTCCACCAAAAAACAACGAATGCGTGTGACACAAACAAAACGTGGACCGTAGATGCAATTTCTGGGATTGTTATTATTTTCCTTACCTAACCGTCCAACAACTCCACACAGCTGTTGTGGAATTTCTCATCGACAGCGAGCGCACGCTTTTTCATCGTCTCGGACTCCTCATACTTTCCCTGGAATACAGTCGACAGCGTAGCAACGCCGAATTTGAGTGCAAGGTGCATCTTCAAGAACAAGCGCTTGACTGTCGCCTGTAATTCTACAACATCTCCCGCCCTCGGCGTTTGTACGTGCCCTGCGAAAAATATGGGTGGGTTGGAAGCAGTAGTCCGCCAAACGAGCGAATACACCACATACCACACTGTCAAGCAGATCTGCGAGCCTGACAAAGTGATAAGTCAGCTGGACCGGATCCCACCTGAGCTCTCAACATCTCCGCCCAGTTGTTGAGCGTTGAGCACAGATTAGGGTGATCATCACCCAAAAACTTCTCCTCAATCGCCTGGCATCGCTCAAAAAGTGGCTCCGCCTCGGCAAACTTCCCCTGAAGGATGGGGGCAAAAGCAGACAGGAAACAATGCTCAGGAGCAAGTTCGATAGCTCCGCCCGGGTGTTGAGCTACTCTGTGATGTCCGCACGCTCCGTACGCAGCAAGCACCCTCTCTCTTATGGCATGTGACCGCCAACAGTTTTGACCTCATCACACTTGCCCCAAAATAACAAGCAATGTGTTATCGTTAGAAAAAAATTCCACTGTAGGAAACGAAATCAACCCACGTCGCTGACTTGCTAGGGGGTCGATTTCGGCTCTCACATCTTACAAATATCTACAACGAGTGGCCAACACAGGCGGAATCTGCGATATTCTCGGGAAACGTTGGAATAGTCCGTACAGGTGCTTTCAACACCCTTGCCGGTTGTTTAACATGACAATATCCACAGACAACCTCCAAAAAACTATCGGTATCCTGGAAATATCCTGGAAAATCCAACAGCTAACATCTGCTCGTTCAACACCAGTTCCCAAGGATACCACATTCACTGACCACCAAAGGCGTGTTCCTAGAGCATTTCTACCGCTCTCACCAGCTTCCCCAACAACGCCGCCTGAATTTTGAGAGTTCCGGCGTAAACGGGGTGGTCTTCGCCCCAAGTTACGGCAAGAATCTCCAAGGCCCGAACGTACAGCGGATATGCGTCGTCAAACTTGCCCTGCAACGTAATGGGAGGAAAGAAGGAATAATAGAGCAGCAACATGTGACAGAATACATGCCCAACAAGACCACCCGACGGTTGAGCGACTGGGCCACATGAGGGTGCTTTGGACCTAGCACCGTCTCTCGTACTTGCAAACCACGACAAGAGCGGCTCGGTATTATCATCTATGCCCTGCATTCCAAGCAGTGGGAGCGATTCGCCACGACCTGAAGCGATTCCGGACGAAAAAGTACTCAAACCAATGTGCTGGTATGTTGTGATGGCTCTCACTTGACTCTCGAGCAACTCCGCCCGGTCCTTGAGCGCCGCCGCCACTGCTGAGTTATCAGAACCTAAGGCTCTAATCAAAATCTCCGTCGCCCGTTCATTCAGGCGCACGGCCTCAGCATAGTTGCCCTGCCAAGAAGTTTCGGGCCGCAAGGGTCAGCCGGACTTGACACAATACACAGCTGGGTTTTCCATGATTGTGCTGCGAAGTATCTCTTCTCGGCCAATCTGATAGCTCTCACCTGCGCTCTCAATGTCTTCCCCCGGTTGTTGAGCGATTCGGCCACATCCGGGTGGTCAGAACCAAGAACCTTTTCCAACATCGCCTGACACCGCTCATGCAGTGGCTCAGCCTCGGCAAACTTCTCCTGAGTTATGGAGGCAACGCACGACAGAGGGGTATCCAAAGCTGGAGGAGTTGAACGCGGAGGAACAAAATGCTCGGCAAACACACCCGTGTCGTTGAGTCATATGGAGAGATCTGAATGCTCAGGGCCCAGTGTTTTCTCTCCAGTCTCGATGGCTCAAAGATATCGAGGGTCGAGGGTCTGCCTCAGAATATTACCCCCGGAGCATGACCGGGGAAAGCCTGGCGAACAAGTTGCTGAAGCCTTTGGCATTGAATTCGGAGAAAGTAAGGCTTGAGCCTCGCTGCAAGAGTTCGGTGGTCGAGGCCAAGCGTATTCTCCACAATTTCAACTGCTCAAACGCCATGTGTAGGTTCATATGTGCTTTTAGGAAGGAGCGCCAACACCAACTTTTCTTTGTGCCATCCAATGGGCACCACACGGAGTTTCTTCGAAAGTGCTGGCGGCTCTCACCTGGCGCTCCAACAATGCCGCCCACTGTCTGAGCGTTGTCAGCAAACTTCGGTGGTCAGGCCCCAGAGTATTTTCCTGAATCGCAAGACATCGCTCATACAGGGACTCCGCCTCGGCATACTCTCCCTGAAGCACGAGGGAAAACCACGGCAGCAAGCAACAAATTAGTGGAGTTGAACGCGGAGTACCAAACCATAGCGACCCTCACACGTAGGTTGAGGGTTGGTTCCACCGTAGGATGATCAGGGGATGGTTTCTCCAGTCTCGACAGCTCGTATGTGCCAACGTCCCACCTCAGCAGAGTTGACCTGAAGAGTGGGGAGAGCATGACAGAGGCTTGGACAAGGCTACTGGACGGAGTTGACTCAAGAAGCAGATACCGCGCAACCCCGTCCGACCTGTTGCCTAGAACACAGGAAGCGCCGAATCCCCGATTCTTTCGGGAACACGTTCTCACCTGGCTTTCGAACAACTCCGCCAGGGTTATGAGCGTTGCTGCCACCTTAGGGTGATCGTGTCCAAGCGCTTTCTCGTTAATGGCAAGAGCTCGTTCAGACAGCGGCCTGGCTGCCGCATACCTGCCCTGAAATACGAAATTCGGAAGGGATTTGACCAGGTTCGAAACGCAGAGGTGA
Organism: Ectocarpus sp. CCAP 1310/34; assembly: GCA_902602495.3. Classification (NCBI taxonomy): domain Eukaryota; class Phaeophyceae; order Ectocarpales; family Ectocarpaceae; genus Ectocarpus; species Ectocarpus sp. CCAP 1310/34. The sequence continues at coordinate 12,982 of CACKRE030001515.1, read as the reverse complement.
GAGCCGTCAGAAGCTACTGGAAAATACTTGTGGTACTTTGCGGATGTTGTAGTGCTCATCACCCGGGCGTGGTTGTTGAGCAAATATTCCTCCACAGCACCCTCTTCTCTTGCACACACTCCTTTCGTGTTTCCCCCATTCGCCCAAGGGCAAGTTTGATGATGCAGAACCCCTGTTCGTGCGGGTCCCGGGAATTTTGGGTGCATCGCAAGGCGGAGAACACCTTCACCATAACTTCAGCGCTTAACAGCCGGGCGGTGTTGGAGTGCGGCCGAGTGCCAAACGATGCTTCTGAAAGAAAAAAAAAGTCCCCCGCATTTCTACATCTCCCACACTACTGTGGACTGCTTCCACGCGAAGTACGTTGAGGCCCGAGCCGCTTCTGAACGTCAACAGACAGGCCGTACGAGAGAAGGTGCTGGGTCCAGAGCATCCTGATGTGGCCCAGTCGCTCAACACCCGGGCGCCAGGTTGTTCAGCACAAGTTCAATTACAGATTTCAAGAATGTTTGCCTGGAATTTTCTGATGGCTCTCACCTGCGCCGTCAACAACCCCGCCCGGTGGTTGAGCGACTAGGCCACCGCAGGATGATCAGGTCCGTAAACGTTTTCGCGGATGGCAAGAGAACGGGCAAACAATGGTCCTGCTTCGTCATAGTAGCCCTGGAAAGGCGATAAGGTGCAAAAACGGATGCGATCATGGCAAAAAAAGCGGAAGACAAGTGCTCAGTAACCCCGCCCGCCTGTTGAGTCCCGTACCAGCCACTTCGGCGTGGCCAGGGCTTCGTGACGTGCCCCAGATCATTATTTGCTCGACGGACGAGAGGGCCACCCAGATTCTGCTCGACTTGAAATGTGGGGGAGAAGTGCAACAGGAGTGTCATCAAGGGTCGCAACGACATTTGCGGAGGAACGAACGTTCAACAACCGCGCCCGAGTAAACAAAGAGTGTGGAACAGACACTTGCGGATAACCAAGACTCTACTTGGCGAGCTTTTGATGGTCAGGACAAGAAGCGGTAATCTTCTCATCCCCACCCAGCGTGCGCATGCATAGCGACTCGACCTAGGCGTACTTGCCGTGACATGCAGCGGACAGCGGGACAGAGTCGAAGATCTTTCGAAAAACACGCACGGTTGTTGGGGCACTGGAATGCATCCAGTGGCTCCGGACCCAGCAACTTCTCTCATAAAGCTTTACCGCGCAAACAGCGGCTCGCACCGAAAATAGCTGCCCTTCAAACCAAGCAGCTCGGTATTGCGAGGGAGTGACCCGCCTTAATAGCAATAAACCGACAACGTCGATCCAACCATACCTCTAGAAAACCCAAACAGCTCAAACCTTGCCCTTCAACAATGCCGCCCGGTTGTGGAGCGTGTCTGCCACATGAGGATGTTCCAGACCTAGCGCCTTCTCGAATATGGCTTGCGACCGCTCCAAAAGCAGCTCGGCCTCAGCTATCCTGGCCTGCATACCAACCAGAGAGCTTTGTGAGGGGGCGGTCCGTCAAGAACTGAAGCGATTCGCGAATGAACGGGTGTCACTCCACGGCAATTCCTGGAATGTTCTGACGGCTCTCACCTGACCTTCCAACCACCCTGCCCGGTCATCGAGCAATAGCATCGCCTGGTTATTGAGCGATAGTGCAATTGTTGGATGGTCAGGAGGTAAGACCCTCATCCATATCTCCATCGCCTGTGCATTCAGGAGCAGGGCTTCGTCATAGTTGCCCTGTCGAGAGAAGTTCGGGCCATAGGTGTTAGCAGAGGCTCTAACCCACAACGTTGGCTGTTGATCGAACGGACGCCGAAATAGGATTGTCGACAAACTTGCCAGCACTCACCTGCGCACTCGACAACACAGCCCGGTTGTTGAGCGACTCGGCCACCCTCGGGTGGTTGGGGCCAAAATTTTTCTCGAGGATGGAATGGGAGCGTGCATACATCGCTCCCGCTTCCTTGTACTTGCCCTGGAACGCGGCGACAAACACGAAGAGGGTTGAGGAAAGGGTCAAACTGTGGAGGTACACACGTTCAAAACCCAGGCATGGTTGTCGAGTGATCAGGCAGAATCATGTGACCAGGACCTATAACCTTCTCCAAAATCGCCTGAACCGCTCATACAGTGGTCCCGCCTCGGCAAACGTCTCCAGAAGCATAGTGAAACAGCACGACAGAAGAGATGTCAAAGGTTGGTGGCCTTGAATGCGGAGGACTTCACAGAACGTCGTCCGACGTTCTACTTGAAAATAGTATCGTAATTTTTCTTCCTTTTTTTTTTTGCTGCACAGCTTTCATGACACTGAATCCGGCAACCTTGACGCGGCCTCAGCCGCCAAGACTACAGGAATGATCAATCGAAGATAGTTTAGTCGTGATGGGATGATTGCGGCAGGGGCAAACACGCGGTATTTACAGTAGTTGCACAATAGATACACAGGTGTACATACGAACACAACAGCGGCAACCAAAAGTTGGGTGCCGCCACTCAGCGACCCTAAGCAACGCACCCACCCCGCTGTTTGTGGCGTGTGTACGCGGCCGATACAGCGACGGCCCCAGCTTCAACACGTTGCACATGTTGGGTTGTTGAGTTTCTTGCGCAATTAGGTACATCTTTGCGTGGTTTCAAAGCTTGGCCGTGGTCACACGTGGTATTACGGTCGCGTGTGTACAGCACCACCGCGCAGAGCAGAGAACAAATGTGCCCCCCGCATGCACGACGTTTTCATTGTCCAACGCACGAGAAGCTCGGTTCGGCTAAAACGGCACCAGCAGTCTCTACGCTGATTGCTACTCAAGATATGCTGCGTAGGTCGTACAGTATAGACTATATATCGCGTTCGCGGGCGGCGGAGCGTGGTGTGTCCGTGAAGCACACGCACGCATGTAGTATCTGAACAACAGTCCCGATGTGTGTGTCGGCAACGTAGCCAGCAGTCTACACCCCAGCTGAAACACGCCATGTATTCATCGTACTCGAGGGCGCACTCTGCGCCCGGGACGGAGTAAACCCGTAGCAAACTCCACGTTATCATAGCAGCATACAGCAGCAGAGAGTTCGTTCGTGCCTGTCACCGCTGTGTATGTACGTGAACAATAAGTGTGTCAACCAAGAACACGAGCGGTCGTGTGCGACTTTCCTCCCAACATCTGCGAGGAGGCGGACTGAAATTCCAAGCTGACACCTCGAGCTTTAGGCTATGCAGCACCAGGCCATCGCTTGTCCGTTCCTCCCTGTTCGCCACACACGAGTGCACGAGAGTGCACGTTTTATCTCACGCGCACTTATCGAACCAATAAAATTTTGCTTGAAATTACTTAGCGTGTGGATGTCTAGTCTAGACTACATTGTATACGGTTTTTATCATCTCTGAGAAGGTATCGGTCGGCTACAAACACCCCATGCATTTCATCTTTTCGGCCCGGAAGCAGTGCTTATCTGAGTTCAACCCAGGCGAGGGGGCATGTATTCCTGTTGCGCACACCAACAGCTGCATAGAGACTATTCGGCACACTTTCTTCCTCACCTCAAACTTTTTACTTTTTTGCGCATTTTGCATTCTTCTGCTATCAACTCACTCGGTCTTGGACTGATCGCACACTGCAACACACGCGAAGCACTGCTCGTTTGCTTTCTCTTCTTGAACAAGGAATGTCCTTTCCTTCGTTCGGTCTTCCGTTCGGGTCATTGGATTGTTGTGTGGTTGTGCTTCACAGTGACGTATTTTCTTTTTTTGCTTCCGTACTTTGTCCAGTATGGGATACGTTGTACATACAATCTCGCGGTCCCTCGAGTTTGCGTTGTTGGCTGCTGTCTAACGTGTTCAACGTACCGTTTGCACGGGTCAAAATTCTCGTCGATCGTTTAAGTGGTTTTGCGGCATAGGTGTGTTTTCTTTTCTCTTCATCAGATACTCTTGCCTAAAGTCGGACACATGGTCTACTACCTACATGTTTTTTTTGTGGCTCGTTGGCTCATACGTCGAGTTCCATTCCAGGTTTCATCTTTCATCACGTATCTTCTTGCGGTCCGTTGTCTTTTGGCGCTCTTGCATCTTACATACTTGGCCTGAATAGTCATGCCTACAACAACAAAGGGCTTCGCCACCCTAAATGGTTGCGCACCATTCGCTTGCTACTTATTGCGGCAATGCTCCCACCCTTGCACGCGCACTACTTCTATGTTCTCACCACTCTTTCAACTACTTCACCTCTTCTTTCATCCCTTTCACCGCCATCGATTCCCTCGATTGGGATTCTGGCCCCCACGCCCATTGGGGGCGGGGGGGCCGTTCAGTACCCTAGTATTTAACAACTTCGAGGTGTTAGGATCAATGAGAAGGTTGTATGGCCACCCAAGCTTGGTCACAACGCTCCAAAAACCGGCGCCTGTTGTTGAGGCATTTGGTATGATAAGGGTGGTCATTGTCTCCACTTGAAATTGCTCAAACATTGAGAAGGGTCTGCCTCGGCATATATGCATTGGACACGCAAATACAACGCCATGCGAGCATGTTCCAAGAAGAGCAAATATGATCGAGGACGAACAGTTCCTGAGCAACCACCGCCGGGTTGTGGAGGGCGACCACGCTCCATGAACACCATCGAAGAAAGTCCTGGAAAATGTGGCGGTCCTGAACTGAGTTCTTTGTAACTACGCAACGGTTGTTGAGAAAACAAAAACCATGCACACCACCACAAGCTAAAGCCAGACGGCTCTCACCTGACTCTCCAACAACTTCGCCCGGCTATTGAGCATTTTCCCCACCTCAGGATGTTCCAGACCCAGCACCTCCTCTCCATTGGATTGTGCGTACTCCAAGAGTAGCTCAGCTTCAGCGAACTTGCCCTGCATGCCAATGCGTGGGGTATCTCGGCATTTATAATCGAGAACCTCAGGCCTCCTGGCTGTTGACGAAATCGTTTCACCTTAGCTTCAAAATCTCATACGTGATTGTTCTACGCAAATCCCTGAAATCGAACCAAATTGCCAAGTTGCCCTTGCACCGCCGACAACCAGGGCGATCAGACTGACTTGAATGATGCAAAAATTGAATGCCAAAGATCGATAAAACGACGTGAAAAAATCAACGAGTAATACTTCAGGGCCACTGCTCACGCATGGCCACGAAAACAAACCTAGCCCCTCATGGCCTACACACAGCACACGCGACCAACGCCTCCCCAAGCCAAGCTCCCTTTCGGATGGTGGAGTAGGGGCGAACGTTCAGAGGTATTGAGGGTGATATTGGCCTGGGGAATATCATACATCTTGTGACCCCATCACCCCAGAAACGGTTCGGGGCACGCCAAAAAGCGGCGACGCCCAAGGGTAGAGACCTTTGGGGCCGCTTACCACGGGCAAGCGCGGGTGCCAACAGCGGTCCGAGGATGGAAAGGATACACAGTGTCGCCCTCAACACTCTTGCTCCAACTTGGCGCATTTTAGTGTCTTGTATTTTGGAGCAGAAACAAGGCGGTGTTTACAAGATACACTCTCGAAATATGCCGCTTTATTATGTTGACTGCAAGAAAGGTACTTCCATTCACAGCATGCTTAATGTGGTACTACGCTACGGTAAGCGATGGCAACAAAAGGAATAGTTTACTCCTTGTCCTTGTTCATAAACCTAGTGGCGAAGGGAAAACGAACCTCGCGGTCTCCAGGCCAAGACACGCAGGCTTATTTGCCGCCAACCAATATTGTTTGGGGAGCCCTGAAGAAAGTTTCGTGGTTGAACTGCGTACGCCTTACCTGTAGCTCCAGAACACGAGCAAGTGCAGACTTCTCTGCAATTAAGCTGAGCAACAACCGTCGTTTTCCTTTGTTGTCGTAGTCCTTAGAGCCCTGTGCCCAGTCCTCGGTATTCCGAAGATGCTGGCACGTACACGGAGCATGTGACATTCGTACGTTGTAAATGGTCGTGTACTTTGAAATATTGGTGTGGAAACGGCTCTACCAGAAAGTTGCCCTTGACGCACCACTTGGTAAGACAAAGATATCACCCCGATCCCCAGAGCGTACTATATACCTGTTTGAGACCCTCTTCGGCCAAATCGTATTGTCCAACAGCGTGCTGTAGCAGCGGTAGAAGTTGCCGCGTCCCACACCAATTTTGATCAGCCAGGCGCACCATCTCCTTCCCAATCTTGTCGGACATATGCTGGAACAGGTCTTCAGCGCGCATTCCCGCAGTAACATTTAGGTCCCGCGCCCACTCGTATACGGCGTGTGTTGACCGTCCTTAAGTAGAAAAACTCGCGGAGATGCAGCTGGATCTCACACAGATGTTCGTTCACGACGAGGTTCACTTTCACATCTCGATAACCGCCAGGCATCCAGTCGGAGATGAAGCCGTTTTTCACCCGCCGAACATCTCGCTGTAGGATCCGTTTCGTAAGGACAGCGGGAAACACGCTAAATTATATCATGAACTTCCTGGTGGACTGTTGTCAGAGGTGGCCGTTTATCGGTCACGAGGAAGGCCGACGGCCCTTCGATAGTACGGAGACTGCACTGTACTTTCATTTCTGAAAGATAGCAGACAAGAAACGTTTGGTTCCATATTTTACGTTGAAAAGCACACACCGTAAATAAAACCAAGAATGAAGGTCCCATAAAAAGCCCTGTGATCGGAGGACATTGGGCTACAGTAGCTGGGACTATGGTACAGTAGCTGGGCACGCGTCCACCCCCTCCAAATGACGTCCAAAACGAGCGACCTACTGTACCCATTCACAATTGATGTTTGATGAATATAATAGTTGTCACATCAGTAGGGGCGGGTGAGGGAAAGTGTGGGCCTGCAAGAGTCTTCCCTAGAAGATGTTTTCATAGGCTGGAAATACAGGAGATCGATGACATTCAGAACACAACCGATTCGATATGCATCTGGCCTAGCGTGGACGCCAACTTTTGTTTCGTTTTTTTTTTTCATTGCTCGTTGAGGTAGCCTTCTACACCAGGATAGCATCGAGTTTCAGGTCATGAAAAATATGCAGAAAAAAAGCTGGGTGATCGTTATGCTTGGAAGTGTTTTCATAGCTGGCCGCTCTCGATTTCACGTACTGCGCTGAGAGAAATCGAATCTAGAGACTTTACAGCAAGGGCTTTCATGGGAACCAACGGGATGGGAATCCCATTATGAATGGGACGGGATGGGATGGGACCGCCCATCCCACAGTGAAATACGTACATCCCGTCCCACCCCGTTCCCATCCCACCGCGATTTCGTGCCTCACTTGCTCCCATCCCACCACTAGCACAGCTAATCCCGTCCCAAGCCCGCTGGGAACGGGGCTACTCCCGTCCCACGAGTAGTGTGGGCTCAAGACTTCCCATCCGATATACTCTGTAGTAGTTGCCCATTTCCTTCCAAATACAATGTCCCGCAGGACACATGCACACTGAACACCTTAAGAATAAAAAGAAATACAGGATTCATAATTCGATGGTGGATGGTTCGGAACCCCCTTTCGAATCTGCTTCGAATCTTCATCGGCATTTCCTTCATTGGCATTTGTTTTTCGGTGACGCCGGGCCGCGTAGACACACAAACCAAACTCCATGGCGGACCCTAACGCACCTTGTCCTGATTGGTAACTCTACAAATTCAGCGAGAAAAAGGGGGGGACATGTGGTGAGAAATAATCACTGGACTGAACCTACTATAGCGGTGGGGTTCGAGGGGGAACAGGAGGACAAAGTTGCACGTAGACGCGTTGTGCTTAATGATGGTTGTGGCCCATGGGGTCTGCATGTGCACTTTTACAGCGGGTGCGGCGGATGCAATCCCACTGCACGTGTTCCACCGGTGCATGCGTTAGTTCGGAATCGGTTGACTGAGCCCGCTGCAACCAATCTGAGTAACATGGAGAATGACCATCCGCTCCTGGAGGCGACTGGATTCTTGGTGCTGTTCATCGTAGGGGCATCGGTAAAGCAAACAAACAGGTAACAGGTACTGCTCTACAATTGCACCCGACATCGCTACTATTGTACACAAGACGAAGAGCCCTTGCGAATTCACGGAGCTGCCTCCCAACTTCCAACTTCCAACTTCCACCTTCAAACCAAACAGCTCGCGGACTTGTACAGGATGGCTTGCAGAATTGCAGATCGTTTGAAATCCGCATATCCTCATCTTGGGCAGCCCCATGATAGCCAAGTACATCTCCTTCAAGGCCTCCGGCGTGGCACAGATTACAGCCACCCTCGCCATGTCAGCAACCTTTCGGACGTCTTTACCGCAGAACCTCCTAGCCTTCCTTCGCGTGCTTTCTGGCGACTTGACCGCCACGTATTGAACCTCGAATTTGCTCGAGTCTTGCGCAATCATCGCTAAGAGCTCGTCCAAACGCCGCTTTGCACGACCAGCGTCCGCAAGATAGAACTGCAGCTGCTTCTCAAGCTGGTCGTCCTCCCCGCGCCCCTGTCGCTCTAGGAGCTTGGGCTGAACGATGTCGTTCGAACGTGTCGGGACGATGCTGTGGAGGCATTCGAGCTCTCTCTTGTTGAGCTGGTAGTACAAATCGTCGTATTGTTGTTGGAACTGCTGAACCGCCCGGACTTGAAGGTATTTGAAGATGTTCACTTTGGCGTCTTGACAGGTCGGTGAAGCGTCGCCTCCACGTGTTTTCAGTATGGCCTCTAGACGGAGAAGCTCCTTGATGTTGAACAATGTCGCGTGCTGCGGAAACTGAGGAGCAGGACGAAGAAATACACGATCAGCTGACCAGGATGATGCCATGCCTTCAGCCAGCAATTACCAAGGCGCAGCGCGAGTCCGGTGAGTATATATATCAAGATCGGGACACAAGTGGAGTACACGGGCAAGAAGGGCAGGTCGGCGGGGAGGAAGACGACGGTGGTGACGGACGCGGAGGCCTTGTGGGCCATGCTCTACGCTGACGACGCGGCCATCGTCTCGCGCTCGCCGGAGAGTCTCGAGAAGATGATGTCGGTCATCGTGCGCGTGGCCGGCCTGTTCGGACTGATGGTGTCGGAGCCAAAGACAGAGATCATGTGCATGCTGCCAAAAGGGATCGAGGAAC
>CACKRE030001514.1:0-18699 GCA_902602495.3 Ectocarpus sp. CCAP 1310/34 | reverse complement strand
GTCGTCCAGTTTAGCCCTGATCACTTCATCTGTCACTCGATTGTAGTTGGCCTTCAGTTCCGCGAATGCTGCCTGCCCGTCGCCGCTAAGGCCGGTGTCGTCTTCGTGCTTGTGTACGGTTAGTGCAGGCTTCCATTTTTATCCTGATGATCTCGTCTTGAATATTATCGTTGGTGTATTACTCAGCTATGTGTCTCTGAGATTTTTCCAGCCCCGTTCCTTCTATTGATATAGAGGACCCCGGTTGCCGATTCGTGACCCCGCTTCTGAAACCCTTTTCTCACCTAGATAGAGAATTGGTGAATAGAACTCCGGTTGTAGGCCAATTTGCGACCCCGCTCCTGATACCCTTTCCTCACTTAGGGAATCGGTGAATAGGACTACGGTTCCCGGTCGACTTTCGCTGTTGATACAGTCTTCCCTCCTGTCTCCGCCGCAGAAGTATTTGCTCAATGTCTAAATCGAGGCTTCCCGCGCAACACTTTGCTGTTTGTTCACCACAGAGGTACCCACTACTGCTGTTGCAGCAGTGATAACGTGTGTGTATAATGAACTCTCAGCCCCTTGGTGTAGATGACCAAGTAGTGCGCTCACTTTCGTTTCCGGTGACCGTTGATGATCTCCCAAATCTCCGAATCCAGATTTCCTCTCGAAGGCCACAGACGGATGTTGTAGTCCACAGCAGTAGGATGTCTTGACCTCCGTCGTGACGTCCGCAGCTCCTAGTGTTCGCGTAAAGCGAGGCTCATAACCTCACAGAATGTGGTGTCCTGCAGCAGCGGAGGTGGCGGTGCTGCTGTAGCTCGTAGACTTTGTAGTCTACCACAGAGGTTACACTGCTGTCACCGCTCTATCACAGAGGTTGGTCTACACTGCTGTGAGATCGGTAGGCCCGAGCGAGCTCTGGAAAGAGAAATGTAGATAGATTTTCTTATCAACTGACTCCCTGGTCAGGCTTTGATGGGTGCTAGATGAGAGTGAGCACAAGGGGCGAAGGCGCGCTTGTGTCTCATCTCAACAACAAAACAAAACCAACAAGAAGCAGCAAAAACGCAACAGGTTCCGAGGGTCTCCGGGGTAATGGCCCCAGTACCGGAATTTCGGGGTTAGGAACAATAAAACAACTACAATCTCGCCTGCCAAATTATCTCCGCTACAACTCTGTGCTCATGTTCTCTGCTGAGTACCATCTCTTCTTTCTGTATTATGTCTACGGAAGGGTAGTTGCCGCAGTCTCACCCATGGCAAACTGTGCCTGACTACGTTGTAACAATTTTCCTCGACAGGTACAACATGGATGTAGTTCTCCGTAAATGAGCACAAAAAAAGCAGATGCAACCCAAAGGGGTATGAAGAAGATACCAAACTCCCCTGTTTCGTTGATACAAGGCTAGGGAGAAGACCCAAGCCTTCAGAAGCAAGAAAAACGACTGGCCAACCAAAAGACGCGTCGTCGGTCTCAGTTCGGTTGACAACAGAAATTTAATGTTTCTCAAGGCCATGATCTGGGACCCCGTGGGAGGGTGTCATGGAGGAGACCGAGCCATTCTCCGGACAAAAAAGACAGAAGCGGCAGCAACAGAGGAGAACTGCACGTGTCTGCCAAGGCTACTACGTTGAACACGCGTTCGTTTCGGAGTGTTTTGATCCCCACTACTCTCTGTTTGGGGTGCTCGGCAGAGTATACTGTCTACGGGGCCTCCGGGGGCTACGCGGATGGAATGTATTGACAGGCATGTTGCATGGCGATGGTGTGGCCTACCGCATGTCTCTTACTCTCTAAGCAACAAGGTCTTGAGTCAACCTTCTTTCTCTTTCGGCCTCTGACGAGCTACCGCACCCAAACACTGACGTCACAAATATTTGCACTATTTTTCGGGCGTCCACCTCTAGACTCTGCCCCCATGCGGTGTTTGTTGTGAGGACGGTTGTCTGGCTCGAAACTCTGGTTCCCTGCAACGACACTGTATTTTCCTCCTCCATCATCACTGCTATCCTTCCGTTTTCTTTTCAACATCCTTCGTCATTGCCACCCTTTTCACGCGCCTCACTACTAAAATCCCAACCTATTGGCTGAATTTCTGTGTTGGAATTGGTCGATCCCTAAACCATGACGTTAATAATTTTGAAGACGTCACGCGTACCGAAACCGAGCTAGCTTGTAGCTCGAAGGTGATCCGGCTCCGAATCCTGCTGGTGTGGAGGGCTTGAGACAAAAAAAGGCTGTGTGTGGGGTGTGAACCGGCACTATTGAGGGGTGCCATAGTGCCTGAACCGGTACTATACCGAGTAGCCCTAATTAGTGCCGTATTCAGGCCTGTGTCTGTGTCGAGCAAAAATTTACCGGCACGATACCGGACTTTGGAACTATTCAACGGGGACTATGCCGGGACACCTACTATCTATATTGTAAGCAAGAACGAAGGGCGATAAAAAGGAGAGACAAGTGAAGAAACAAGTGAAGAAACAAGTGAAGAAACAAGGCACGCTTGCCGCTCTGTCCCACCGGAAGCGTTCGATACACCGCAGCAAACAGCAGGGGTACCGCCGACTGGTACCTCACATGCAGTAGCCGGGCACACGGACTGGTACGTAGTATCTTTCACTCGGCAAGAACAATAACACCCAGTAGTTTTGTCTCTTTCACTCGGCAAGAACAATAACACCCAGTAGTTTAATCTCTTTCACTCGGCAAGAACAATAACATCCAGTAGTTCAATCTCTTTCAGTCGGCAAGAACAGCAGTAGCATCCGGGCGAACTGGAACTTGTAGAACAGCAAAATTACGTACTTCATTCTGCTTGCCGTGGGAGATGCGCATCGTTACGCGAGGAAGGCGTCAACTGGTCGCATAGAATATGCTGCCGTAGAATTTTATCCCCCAAGCTCAACCACAGGTAGTCTATACCCGATACATCGTAGCATCATATCTAGCTGTAGAAGAAGTAGTGTCAATCTAGTGGCGAAGCGGACCCCCTTCTGTTGTGACTCTCCAACAGCTGTTCGCAGATGGCGACACGGCGACACAGGCAGACACAATCTAGGGCTTGACGTCGGTCGTATCCACCGCAGGAGGTGGAAGCTACTCGAATTGGGGGAGGGATCGTGATTTGCAATTCCCTACGGAACCGTACTTGTGGCGCCATGAGCTTCGCACTGCTGTAGCCGAGGTTATGAAATAGTCGGCAGGGAAACACAACAAACGAAATCTTTGGCGGACCGGACCCTTTTCTTTCAACTGGCCAATTGTTGTTTTGATGGCGAGACGATTTCCGGCCTTCTTGCCCGTCACAGGAGGCGGAAGCTGATGCTCAAACTCTGGGAGGGGTCATGGTTCGCGATTCCCTCACGAACCATACTCACTCGGGTCATGGATATGGCAAGAAAAACACCCCTCCAGACGAAACGAAAACTGCTGAAACTCATGATGGGTGGGTTGGGTGGGGGACCCCAAAACAATGAAAAAGGCGCGGTTCGCGTTCTGTTCTGGGGGGCCCACCGGCGAAAAAACGCCGTCACCGCTCCGAACCGCTGGAAGCTGTCACATTGCACTCCATGCAGCAAACATGAGGGGCCATGCGCATTGCTTCAGGAACGAGGCGGCGCCCATCGCCTCACATGCACCAGCGGGGTACACGGGCAGCCTCCTACTCATCAAGAAGCAAAACAATTGTCGTTGACGTGCGATGTCATTGGGGCCCTAACGGCAAAATGCGACAGAGAGAGAGAGGTAGACTATGTAGAGGAATAGAGACTCGAGAAGAGAAGGCATGAAATCTCGAGAAGACGCTCACTCTCATGCCTTTGGCCCACCGCAGGCTTGAACACGTGTAACGAACGGCGACATCCAATGTGTGCTCATCAACAACAAACATAAAAGAAAAAATGTCGTCGTTCCCGAACTGTATGACTTGCGTAGACTAGGGGCACGACGGACGAACTACTATCTCAATGCGCTTGACGTCGCGATAGATGCACCCCACTACCGCTACACGAACGAGCAGGCTGTTGTTAAGCCTGACTACGACAACCTCACGACCATTACAGCACATTCCGAGCATAACAGCAGCAACTGCAGCAGCAGCTGCATGCATACGTACAACGGCCATTCAAGAACAAACGCAAAAAAATATACATGTGGCGCGCAGCACGCAGGACCCTCTTACGCTGTTCAACCGAGCCATACTCGAGGCGCCACGAAATTTGCACTGTAGCTCGAGATCAGCACTTTAGACCGCGTCGGGCAAGGGGTGGGGCATGCGAATGAAACTTCCACGGATATCAAACGATGAGACAAAAGATAAGCTTCAGAATAGAGACTACATGATGCACAACACGCCTAGAGGCATCAAAGTACACGGTAAGACAAAACCCCAGGCTACGACTTCTTCCTCGGCCGCCCCCGAGGGCGTTTCTTTCTTCCCCTAGTGTGCTTTGGGCAGAACTCCGCCTTCTTCTTGGTGGGGCCGTCTACACCAATTGACGTGTACTTGCTGCACCCTGGGCGAATACATATCTTGCGAACGAGGTTCACCATATCCGCCTTGGCGTGCTGCAAACAGAACTCCGGCTTCTTGCTGTCGGCCATACCGAATAATGCCTGCTTGATGCACCCTGAATGGCCGCATTTCTTGTATCCGTGAACGCTAACCATGTCTTCCTTGGCGTGCTTCGCGCAGAACTCCGCCTTCTTGCCGCCGACTGTTCCGTATGATGGATACGTGACGCACCCTGGGTAGCCACACCTCTTAGCGAAGACGTTAACCATGGCCGGCTTGGCGTGTTTGGCACAGAATTCCGCCTTCTTGCTCCCGTCTGTGCCATATGACGGGTACTTAAGGCACTCTGGGTGGCAGCACTTCTTGTCGACGACGTTAACCATGGCCGGCTTGGCGTGTTTGGCACAGAATTCCGCCTTCTTGCTCCCGTCTGTGCCATATGACGGGTACTTAAGGCACTCTGGGTGGCAGCACTTCTTGTCGACGACGTTAACCATGGCCGGCTTGGCGTGTTTGGCACAGAATTCCGCCTTCTTGCTCCCGTCTGTGCCATATGACGGGTACTTAAGGCACTCTGGGTGGCAGCACTTCTTGTCGACGACGTTAACCATGGCCGGCTTGGCGTGTTTGGCACAGAATTCCGCCTTCTTGCTCCCGTCTGTGCCATATGACGGGTACTTAAGGCACTCTGGGTGGCAGCACTTCTTGTCGACGACGTTAACCATGGCCGGCTTGGCGTGTTTGGCACAGAATTCCGCCTTCTTGCTCCCGTCTGTGCCATATGACGGGTACTTAAGGCACTCTGGGTGGCAGCACTTCTTGTCGACGACGTTAACCATGGCCGGCTTGGAGTGCTTTGAGCAGAACTCAGCCTTCTTGCTCCCGTATTCGCCGAACGATGGCCGTGTTGTGCAGTCGGGCTCCTGGCAGCATGCTCGTTTCTGTCCATTGCGTCTGGCGGTCGTACGCGTTGACTGCAGAAGAATACGTGCAAACCATGATCGAGCATAATCCACATTCCAGTGTTGAGCAGGTCGTTTCTCAAAACCAATTTGAGCGGGTGACATCAGGCAGCNGGGGGGGGGGGGGGGGGGGGGGGGGGGGGGGGGGGGGGGGGGGGGGGGGGGGGGGGGGGGGGGGGGGGGGGGGGGGGGGGGGGGGGGGGGGGGCGAGTGGAAAGCGAGAGTAATCGAAGACGATGAAAAGTGGATGAATGGGATGACATCGTTGGGAAGCAACACGTCCCGTGCGCGTACGCGGTGAGAGTTGGAAGGCGAGGCACGGCGTGGTGCGTGATGTCCGTGGGTACGGGCCCAAGAAGGGACTATTCTCGTGAAAGTGCTATAAATTACCCATCCGCCGATCAGTGGTGTTGTCGGTATCGTTTTCTAGGCTGCAGGATCCGAAAAAAACACGCAGAAGGAAAACCGCGAAGAATGACTGAATGATTGCAGTATCTACGCCGAACAGTGCCGCTAGCAAAAACCGGAAAGGCTAGCAACCACGTGCCTCACCCGCTTTATTGTTCAATGTATATTCGACAAAACAACTGACTGATGTGCAATGAACCCAACACGAGCTCAACGGATGGAAGATATCGTACGTACGATATAGCTACTGACGCCCAAGGCTACAACTCGACCCGAAATAACCCGAAAGGACTGATTCCGCGAGCCAATCACAATGTGACATGAACGCGGACGTCTTGACGTCTGTTTGCAAGAAAACGCTTTGTTCTTTCTTTTCAAGACAAACCCCAAAACTCTGCGTCTACATAGATTATGGAGGCAACTACAGGCTCCCCGCCCATTGAAGCCCGAATGAAACAAAAGGTGAGAAGCACAAAAACGGCGATATTGATGGTGCAGGGCAGGGCAAAGTTGACTGTGTTCTATGTCTATGAGTGAGGCGAAAGCGTGCACGATTAAAAGTTCTGGAGGTGGGACCGCCTTTGCACAACAGCAGTCATACCGAGCAAGGGCCTTTTCGGCAACTGGGTTCGCTAGGCATTGACGCCCTGGTGAGTGACGTTGAAAATACTGGTGATACGCGACAACCACAATATGCAGTTCTCTGTCTGTCTCGAGTTTGAACTAAAGGATGTGTGGCTTGGCGTCGAGCACAACATATCCCTATATCGTTCGGAAGACAAGTTACAACACACAGGTATGCCCCCCGCGCCCCCAGGGCCCGAACCGCAAGCGAGAGCAACCGACGACGACGGTGAAAAGGGGGATAAAAGTGAAGATGGCGAAGAAATTGGAAACCTGATGGGAGTGGAAAGGCGTGGCACCGCGTAATGCGTGGTGAGAACGCACGGGTGCCTGTATGTGAAGGTGATGAAGGCTTGCCAAAAATAGATGTTTTGGTGGAGATGCTTTTTACAGTAAGAACCATCCGATAACGGCGTGGAGGCTGCAGGATCAAACAACATGCAGACAAAGAAACCAAACAACAACGACAACAATGACTGAAAAAACTACGCCGCGCGTGGTGCCGCAAAGGTTCGCTTGACGCTAACGCCCTGGTGAGTGGCGATGAAAGTAGTGGTGATACGCGGCAACCGTCCTCTAACTGTCTGGAGTTCGAATTGAAGAATGTGTGGCTTGACGTCGACTAACAACATCTTCCCCATCGTTCGTACCCGTGAGTTCCAGAATCCAAATGACCATGAGCAAAGGGATCCAACGTCAAATCGTAACAAGTGTGGATCTCCGGACCGTATGCCCTTGGACACGTCATCACAAGTCATCATACCGAACAACAGCCATTTCTGGAACTGGGTTCGCTTCACGCCAACGCCCTGGTGAGTGGCGATGAAAGTAATGGTGATACATGGCAACCAATGCACAGTTCTCTCAGTGTGTAGGGTTTGAATTGAAGCATGTGCGGCTTGTCGTCGAGTAGCAAAGCCATTCCTATCGTTCGTACGGCGGTTAGACAAGAAACAACACAAATGACCACAACGGCTCCGTTGGTTCCGGAAGGAAACTCGTGAAAAAATCTGTACGGGTCCGCTGAGCAAGCGGCATGCGTACAGCACACCAGCTGAGAGCAACCGTGCGTCAAAGTTGGGTATGGCGATCGTCGAAGCAAATTGATGAATGCAAAATGTAGCTGTTGTAGGCATTTCGCGTTAGAACCGAAAGGCGAGGCACGGCGTATTGCGTGATGACCATGGTGGGTGTCGTACTGCTGTTGATACAGGGGCAGGCAAGTTCAATCCGCTTCAGCAGCAGTACCGCAAACGATATGTGTGCATCTTCACGGCTTGGCGGCCTTCCGTACCCGTTGTACGGCCGGGTTAACGAAGACCTGGAATTGTGTGGTGACCTCCTGCATAGCCCATATATACAACGTGTTTAGGGTGTTGGCTGCTGTTTACATTGCGGAGACACATCAGTTCTCTGTACTGCCAATCTTTCACTTGTGCTTCGGTGCTGGTGTGCACACGCGGCTGTCACGCATGTGTTCACGGATTGACCAAACCCAAAACTCGCCAACGCGCGCGACCTAGCGTCCGAACACAAATAATATGTATGAGACGTCCTTGAAGCAAAGTCCACACTGATATGCCGTGTACACACGCCACAATAGATGTGTGTGCTGTACAGCGGCTGTAACTAACCTTTTCTTGCCGCTCTGTGTACGTCATCATGCGCTGCACAAGTTCCGTATGTTGTACAGAACTCCATACCACACTCATCCGATCACGACCATTGCTCAAGTGTGAGAGTACATGCTCCGTTGGTCAAACGTTTTGGCGGTCGGGGGCAGCCCAAGGCTGTCGTACCCAGTCTCACATAAATGTGTGCAGCGTGCGCAAGAAAAAGAAAAACACGAAAAAAACATCTCCACCGACTCTTTTTCAAGTGTAGTGCGACGGAATGAATCCTTGGAGTATACAACTTAGGGTGATATTCCACAACAGCAGTGGGGTGTCCCTGCATCATTTCCAGATAGGTCAGACGTGTAGGACAACGCTATGCTTTCGGTCGGGGTCGAATCAACCGTCGTTTGCCCACCGCCAATGCATGTGCAGCTACGTTCTTCGTGAGGCCCACGCTCTTCACTATTCAAGCTCACGGGAGAACCGATCCATGCTGCGTGTAATAGGTTGTCTCTCAAGGGGAAACGCGACCAACAGTGCCCCTGGCTCATCGTTTCCGTCTTTATCTGCTTTGGGTTTGTTGTACGGTCCGAGTTTTAAGCGCGTTCTCCTCGACAAGCCGCCGAATTTGGGGTTCCGACCGAATTCTTCTACGGCGTGCCGTATGTTTATAAACCAGCCAGGAGAACCGGGCTTCTTCGAGGTTTTGGAGGCTGTGTTGCTCATCTTTTTACTTGCGCTCGAAACGCACCCTGCTACCCGTTGCTCTAACAGACCTCACTGAAATCGAAAGCTGGCAGGGTGGCTGTGCCCAACAAGACGCGGAATGGTTTCGTTGTTTCGAGATCAGGTAGAGCGATCACGTTTTCGTGTAGTTTCATGGGGCACGCTCACCATGAGGAGCACGCTTCCTGAACGAAATGCATGGAAATGCTTCGAAACTGTGCTGCTGGCACCCAGCATTCCGTGGCCGTGGTAGCTTCTCGACTACGAGGAGTGAGACCAGCAATTATACAAAGTCGACGTGTAATCCCCTTGCCTTTCCTCGAACACAATCCAACCCCACAAAATCGAAGTACGATACAAATACTTCAAGAGTAGATTTATGGAGCGTAGGGTAGCGCCATACGTCACCATACACTTGTGTAGCCTCGCTATTGTGGCAAGTGCGATCATTTCCTCTCGGATGCTCTGCACTTCATAAATATGTACCATTTTTTTTTCGTCGGTGCTCGATACAACCAACTATGCCCTACTGATGCGCTTCCCAGTAGGAAACCTCTCGACGCTGACCCTACCACCTACCTGCTACCGACCGTCAGACGTCAGGACAGCACGCAACGTGTGAGTGACGTGCAACACAACCTAAACAAAGCACACATGGCTTCAATAGCCACCATTCGTTGACCAAGAAATGCCGAATTTTCCAACAAACTCGCCGTCTCATGTGCTGCCGCCACCCCGTCGCCCCCGCGTCGCTCGTTTGTTCTTGACGTGGAGTCCTTCCGTTGGCGCTTCGATGCCCCTCTTGTGGTGCTGACAATCAAACACGATAAGGCGGTGAGACGGAAGAAACACACCGGGGGGGGATAGACGGCTCGTGAGCGTCTATACAAACGCGATCGCGTTATGACACCAGGGCACTGGGGAAAGTTGCCCATCAATCTCTTCACTTAAAAAGTGCAAACAGACTGTGTGTACATGATGTGTTCAGTGCAGGCCATCTTCAGTGTTGCCGTGGGAAAGCACTCAAACTTAGCGTGGCACAATATTATTGTGCTTCCGTCGAGATGGAATAACGATGGCGAGAACACAAATGGCCAGGGGTAGGCCATGGGTCCTTATGGCTTCGCCCGTCTTTACCCCAGGCCAGATGTAATGAGGGGAAGAACGTCCATGAGCAGCTGGAGCATAAAAAAAAAGGCCCGTCCAAAGCTCCCAACATGCAGCCAACATGCACCTGAGGTTTGAGGAATCGGCCCCGTTAGCTAACATTGGCACTTGTCTTCTGGGAGACTGGGGAGAGAGTTGGCATTGGTCTCAGGAAAAGTAATCCTCCAACACCAGCCCGCGCGTGGCGATGACTTATGGGTACGAACGCGTAGAAGGAACGCGCGAGCTGTCGCTTTTTCTCTATCGTTTATGCTGGTATCGATCACGCACCGTGGATCAATGACAAATCGTCGGGGTTCGCAGGACGAAAACCCCTCTAACATCTTCTAGCAAGATCTTCGATCGAATCGCCGACGACACGATTGGACGGCCAAGTCTCGGGATTCATAGTACCCGGAGTGTTCCATGTGTGTGCCTTGTGTGCGGAACCCAAGCAGTATCACACAAAAGACAAGCTCGAATGCCAGAGATCACATGGTTGTGCAAAAAGGGATGTCATGATACATGTATGGTTGCTTGGAGAACCATACAACTGCACTGCGTGCCGTTTCAGGGCACTACAGTTTGCTTCGCTATTCAACGTGGGTAGTCTAGGAGAGATCGTTACCGCTTTCCAAGAACATGCCAGCACGGAATGACCACCCGCTCGAGAAAATATGCCGCTCGAACGGGGGATTTGATGTCCTACACTGACGGCTGAAGGACACCTGCTGGATACAGGACGTATCTGAGTCTGTTCTAGCCATTGCACTGGGAAGGCAGTGTGATGCCAGCCAAAATAGAAACTTCAATCATATGGTTCTTGTTTCATTCAGATCGAATCGATCTGCTTTCCATCGTACATTGCGGCTGAGGCAGTTCTTATCGATGTTATGCAAACGGTTGTGGTGAAAATGGGCAAGTCTGCGTGCAATGCTGAGCTGCTGCTTGCTGTGGGGTACGTGTCTGTGCGAGTGAGTGCATGCCAGAAAGCAGGACATGGTTAGCTTGCGCAAAAAGAGGTAAGCATTGGTGACCTCTGAGACAAGATTACTCTACTAATGTAACGCTGTAGCAACCAAACATTGGGCCAACTCCGCAGAGTGCGGGCTCACGCGCGGCTTAAAAATTCTATGCTCAGGACAAAAAACGTACGTATATGTATCAGTTCAATGTTGTTCGTGCTTCGGGGTATCTCTCGCTCGCGGTAGTTGGCACGACTCCTTCTCACGGGCACGTAGGAGGCCCGTCAGTTCACTACCACGAATGCCCGTTCTGCGCAATGAACGCCTTCGCACGATATACGAAAAAAACTGTTTTGCAAACAACAGGAAAACTATTTTTTATTCCTACGCAACGCACACAAGTCCCACGACCATGGGCAACACGAATACATAAGAGCGAGTGATCAAACGCGGCGGGATACAGCAGGGGGACCTTCAGCAACGACATAACTCGCCCAAAAGCACACACGCACGCACACGAGAAATGTTACGCGAGAAAAAAAAATGCCCCGCACATGATGAAAAACTCCAGGCAAATTCTGCAGGTTGTATACAAAACCGGCACTCAAAACCCAAAGGTCATGACATTGACATGCTACGATGCGACCGCGGTGATATTGACCATGTTCTCTTGCGTCGCCCCCGGGAGGCAAGCCACCTACCTCCCCCTGAAGGGGAGAGCTTGTATCTTAAGGTTGTGATCAGGGTTAGGGTAAAATCAACATTCTTGGGATTCAATCACGCAAGTACTGAACGCACTATATCATGCGGAGGTGTGCCGGTGATCCTCGTTTCTGAACACAACAACAACAACGAAAAACGTGAATTTTCGAGCTAGCTTGGGCGGACATTCATTCAGCGAGATTCTTCCAAACGAGCCAACCTGGTCAGCGACAGTCTCTCACCACCACTCGGATTTTCGGTTGCAACTACAACCTCCCTTTGAGATGACGCGATACCACCAAAAACACCCGAAGGCGAGAGCGCAATCTGCGAATACGTATGATGTGTGCAGCAGGGTTGATGAAATTATGGGCGCGTGCAACACCTCGCAGGGAATAAAACCAACGTGTGAGAAAACGATATCGCCCACGCCGTCGGCTGTGGGTGTGCGCCTGTGAGTAATTAGTTGCCATCGATCACGCTAGTCACCTCCACCGGATAAACCACCCGTTAGAGCGCTATCTAGCCTTCAGGCTCCACTGAGGGTGTGTGCCACACTTGAGGTTTACTACGCACAGACAATAACCAGAGGGGGGGTTCTGGTTCGTACATCCGCGCGCTTGCCTGCCGATGGAGATGCTCGTGTGTGTTTGCTGATGCAGATGCTTGTGTGTGCTGTCAGCAAAGATATGTGGCATTGCGACATGCGACAGAGCCTGTTTCGTATCGTGTACCGACCGAGATGTCAAGAGCGTGTTGCCGTCCGAGACAGAATCATCAATTGCGGTTTCCTCTCATCCACATTCAACGTCCGTACTGCAGTTTAGATGGAGGTGGCACCAGGCACCCGATTGCGAGATGGTTACAAAGGCTTTCGAAATCGACACCTCCGGGAGAAATCTTGTGAATTTGTGGGGACGTAGATGTTTGGCGGAAAAATGTGGAAAATGGAGTGCTGCTCGAATGGAAGTATAGTTCAAAGAAAACCTGACACTGAAACCTTGAAGGATCACAGCTAAATCCAAGCTCTTCATCGTTAAATAAAGCTGTAGCTACGCTTGACCGCAGGTTTCGCAGGACCCTTCACCTTTCAGCGTGTGGGCTGCCAGCTGTCCAGCCGGTGTGTCTGCGGAGGGCATTGGCTATCCCTCCAACCTTGCGCTTGCCTGGCCTTGCCTGTAGCGAGTCATCCGACAACTGCAAAGAATGGGTCTCGATGACGCTGCAAACACCATCCCCCGAAGGATGACTCCGGAGGTACACAGAAAATATGCCCACCTCAACACCCAAAACAGTTCAATCATTCCTAGTATCTGACCATGACGACGTAGAAAATACTAGCACCGCTTGTTCGTGCGGAAGAGGCAAAGAGGAAATAGACTTGGGTGCGGAAAACGGTCCCCAAGGACAGAGCCCACAAAATATCTAAGAAGATGAGGGGGCCTTCGCCATGATGAATATCGGACTGAATGGGATGGTTGTACCTGTACAGAAAGTTGGCCATCGTTTTATCGAGAAGAGCACATTTGCCGCAGGTCGTACTGATCATGCTACAAAGTCCACTACGCATCCACGGGTGGGGGAACAGCACGCGTTCTCAACCGCTAGCAATTCGATGCGCTAGGCATCCATACGTAAATCTACACACAACACACACGCACGCACGCTAGCCTACCTTCTCATCGTGCAGCTGCTTCTCCTGCTCCTCTTCCTTCACAGCCATGCCATCGACTCCATGAGCGGCCTGGTGAAATAAAACCAACAAGACAGGGCCACCGCATTGTGTCTTCGCAAGAAGGTGATGAGAGAATAGCCAAAATTCGTGAGGCGAGGGACCATTTGCGGTTCATAGTACATAAACTCGAGTCTCACCCGTCAAGGGTTACACCCCGCTTTACCGGCCGCATGCTGCCTCCATGCAGTCTCGACAGGTCAAACAGTGGTGGCTGGGATGAGCAACTGATTTACGAAGACGAAGGTAGGTGGCGATAGTGCAATAGAGCGATAGAGCGACTCAGAGCCGCGACGACGTATGTCAAGCACACCTTGACTTTCTGACAGGTAATAAACCGTTGCGTGTGGTCGCACTCCTTCCGTCGAAATGGGCATCAACGGACACGAGCAGCTGCAGCTGCGGGTTGCCAAGCGACATGGTGAAGGCGTTGACCAGGTAACCGGGTCATCGAGACAACCCACCAAATACTGAACCCACCACCCAGAGCCGGACGAGACGTACACCCTTGGGATACCTACCTCGGCTTCCTCTCGTCTCTCACGATCGATGCTACACCCCTGTCATACGATGACGTGTGTTTCTATCCTGCATGTTCGATGCCGTGTGGTGTACACTCATATTCCTTTCTGGCTGCGCTGACACTCCAACACAGAGCAGCACGTTTTCGTGGATATATCTGATTCACTGCACTGCGTGACCGAAGCACACCTGCATGACCTCCACACGAGGGAACAGAGAGTGCGTCTAGCAGCAGGTTTGAGACAAATCCATGTTCTGTGCCCTGAATCCCCTCCCATCTGAAGGCGGCAGAGTAGAGGTGCCAGACGCTAGGGGAAAGCCGGGTTTAACAAGACGTGACGCCAAATAGCCGATCATTCGCAGTGGCACGAAACACCCACCTTGACAACCGCAGTACGATCACCACTCTCGGCTTCCAAACGATTCAATGACATCCAGCCTGTGTACAATACGACACGGATTGCAACAAAGCATCGTTGATTCGAATGTAGCAGCGGCTTTGCAAAGACTTCATATGGGTGACACAACAGATGACAATACGACGGCAAGCGATCACCAACAGCGCCCTTGATACCTGCTGCTGCTGTTCACTTGGCATTCTCCTGCACTCGGTGATCGGAACAACAGGAACAGTCAGGTGGCACAGCGATCAACCAAACGGTAGCGCATTGGAGGCGCCGTTAACTGTTATCAACTAAACAAACGCTGACAGACCTTCACCTGCGATCGACCATCCTGGCCGTAGACAATCGATTTGCATTCGTTTCCGATTGTGCTTCGGGTCTGTGTGCCGGAGCTTTGAGTTCGGTGTTATTGTTTCACGTAAGGATGACCGTCGGGAACACCACGGAATTTGGGGAACGCTATGCTACCGTGATTAATCTTTACCACCACCAACACAGTCCAGCGCGGATGAAAAGTACTAGAATGCCCGCAGAGTGACGGAAAATATCCTCTCCGCGTACAGCGGCTATCGGTATGAGTCTGGTCTTGACCATCCCGACGTACCTATCGTACACTTTTTTGCATTTCTTCGTCTAGTCAAAGTACCCATGCCGAAATATCAAACCAACAGCATTGCAAACAGCAGTAGCGGCCCCACTTGTAGTGTTGACCCTGTGGTGGATTATCAGCTATGTGCAAGAGGCCAACGGCGCGCTTGGTTCTTGGTTTTGTTGAGGGGGATCATAGGTGAGTCCTCGTGCATTGAGTGTCTGCTTTGTGTCAGTTGAAGGTTTGTGGTTTCTGTTTCGATCATGTGTCGAGCAGAGAGTGAGGGGGGGGGGATGGAATAAGAGTGGCGGTGATGCCTTTTCGTGTTTGTTTTTGGATCGGTCCGACAGGACTGGCTGTAACTCTTGAGTTTGTTCGTCATGTTTTCTTCTCGTGGTACGTTTCTGTGTTTCGGCTGCGCGAGGGTCTAGCCGTATCTGCACATGAGGCCGGCATGATCGGAAAATCACGTGTGCGTACGATATTGTTGTTCGGATGTCCAGATAATAGTTGTAGCATATGTATGGGTACCCGAAAGAGGCGACTCTCAAAGTTCGATTGCTGCACGACCAAGATTGTGCCACACTAAAAATGGTGGCTTACGAAACACATCGTCGGGGGCGTTCCGTGGAATGATCGGGCTCTTTCCCCATCCCGTTGGTTGTAGAGCAATCGCCACGAGTGCCAAAAGGCATTCCCGACAACGAATGATAGTTCCGGGCCTTGGGCATGACCAGGAGGGATTATAGATCTTGGTCCCGCATCGATACGCTTCGAATTGAGCGAGCATTGTGTGGTTGCATGCTCCTGCCAAATGTAGAAAGGCCAAAACGTTGCCGCTGACAAACAAATTAATTGCCTGCTTCGGTGACTCTTCTCACTCTCGATTCAGAATGCTGTGGCCTGCTGGACGTAAGCTTCATGCGAACGTATCGCTCGTTTCGCCAAGCAGTTCGTAGGTGGGCTAGACGGGCAACGTGTCGAAATCATGCCCCAAGTATTTGACCGATATCGAAAACGACCGAAAGAGCACCCAGCGATCAGACATGAGATGAATATCACCAGTTGGCAAGTGTTCCGCAGGAAAGAAAAACATATGCGTCGCACAGAGAAGCGCTTGGAACTTGCCTCTACGAGCATGTCACGCAGTCCACCTCCACACACCTTCAAATCGAGACTCACAGGTGACGCGGCGTGTGCTTGAACATGTTTTCTGCCCGAAAAGGTGTTCAGGTTCGATGCGAAATCGGTAGAGCATAAAAGGAACACTGGCGTGCGCGTTGGCACGCCTACTGTAGGTCTGGTGCTAACTGGGTGTTGTCGAAGGCTGTTCCCCCGCGTGCACAGCCCGCAAATCTGATCCCGTACCAAGTCGACACCATTCTACTGCTGCACGCACCGTCCCAGACCCAACCCTCCGAAGTATAGGTGTATAGCAGTAGCTCACACCACAAGCTGTCTTAGACGAACCGCGGTTCAGGCGATTGGGTCCGTGCTGGCACACACAGCAGTGGATCGTGAATGGTAGGACACATTTGCGAACGTGTTGGACCGCAGCTGAGCGGCGGCCTTCGAGTGAGCGACCAAAGAATATTATCTGGGCTTGCCAATGCGCCCGTCGCTACCCCATCATGTCCTCAATCGATGAAGCATAGATATACTGTTGGCACGTTCTGCGTCGAAATGCCGATATTTCGATTGCTTGACCTCCACAGATATTGGATTCAGACAAGGAACGGAGTACCAGCATTTTCAGGCACCCTTTAAGAGAGCCTCCAGCACCTTTTTAGCAACGTGTGTACGACTTGATGTTCTCGTTCGCATCTGTCCCTTCGTCACCGTTGATCCTCCGACAAGACCCACCCTGATCACTGCGGCTTTGGTGCGGCGCTGCGGACCATGAAATAGGGCACACATGTACCTTGGGGCCCACATCGAAGGGGTCCACCACTGGGTTATTTTGGTGTTGACCTACTCCCCTTCACCGAGAATCCGCAATCAGTGCATGATCTCACCAATTAGTTTCGCGATGCTGGGATCTGCATCAACCCCATGCCCAGATAGGCCCTATTGACGCAGTCTACTCTTGACAAATAAGTCAAAGGCTCGGGTGGGGGATCGCAGTGTCTCCTATCAAAAAATCCAGGAAACGCCTGCATATCTCAGTTTTCCAAAGTCTAACTCCGGTACGAAACTATGTGTACCATCGCACATTAACCGTCCGCCGCGGTCGCTTGTGTACAATGTCAGTGTCTGGGATTGTAGCCCTTGTGATACACGGCAGACTAGTGGTTCGCGATTTTCCAAACGACCCTTCTATCATGGAGATCGGTGAGATACAAGCAGGATTTTGAAGCTGCTGTTGTGTGTTGTTGTGTTTTCGTCATGCTTCTCTTCAGTATTGCGACAGCTGTGCGGTCCGATTTTGAAAAGCTTCAAGCGCCATTGCTTGTGGCTCACCCTACATATGCATAACCCCAGGCATTCAAATCGGCTATGGCGACGAGTAGGACATGTCAGGGAAGAGCTGCGCTGAAGTTCGCGGCCCCGCACACTCACGTAGGCGCTGATTGGCCGTCGCCGTACGCTTGAAGCGTTTCAAAGTCGGACCGCACAGCAGCTTCAAAAATCCTGCATGTAGCTCGCCGACCTCGGTGATAGAAGGATCGTTAGGAAAATCACAGAACCGCTACTGTGGTCTACCGTGTGCCATAAGGGCTACACTCCCAGACGCTAAGATTGTACACAAGCGACCGCGGCGGACGGTTAATTTGCGCGGTCGTTTCGTACTGGACATAGCTAGACATTGGAAAACTGAGGCATGCGTTCCTTGATTTTTCAGAGGAGGTAGAGCGAACCCCCCCCCGCGTACTCCTGCTTTGCAACCGAACACTTCCGCGCGAATACGCAGGATTGCGACTCACCAAAAAAGAGGGAGAGGAAGGTATGGAAGTGGGAGGATCCCGAACCCTCGTCCCCGATCTACCAGAGACTACCACGCTACACAGCAAGCGTGTGTGGAGAAGCTTGATGTTCGATTGACGGTAAGGGCTGCACGTGCGCATAGGGAACCACGGAATGCCACACGACCACACGATGTGTGATCAAGAATTCCCTCGTGCGGCGAATAGTCTCTGCTGGCAAGTTGTTCCGGTAAGTTTTCCTCTCGCCTCGGCTGCTGTGGGGAAGTATGGGGCAGAGGGAGCAGACAGCTGAGAGAGCTCGTGGAGGTCGAGGGTGACACGCCTCCCTCAATATTTTGATAATAGTTTTTTTTTTGAAAAAGTGGGGCCCGTTAGGGGTACGCTTTTTGTTTTGTTTCGCAAAAAAAAAGCTGTTGGGATCGTGGGTGGAGTTGTTGTTGTTTCTCACATTAGCTCTATAGTCCACAAAAAATGGGGAGCCCGTGGTCTCAAAACCCGGCACATACGACGCCGCGAGAAAACAAAAAACAAAAATGGAGTATGTGCGCACGAGAAAAAGAATAATAATAGTTTTTTTTTTGAAAAAGTGGGGCCCGTTAGGGGTACGCTTTTTGTTTTGTTTCGCAAAAAAAAAGCTGTTGGGATCGTGGGTGGAGTTGTTGTTGTTTCTCACATTAGCTCTATAGTCCACAAAAAATGGGGAGCCCGTGGTCTCAAAACCCGGCACATACGACGCCGCGAGAAAACAAAAAACAAAAATGGAGTATGTGCGCACGAGAAAAAGAATAATAATAGTTTTTTTTTTGAAAAAGTGTGGCCCGTTAGGGGTCGGCGCCCGGGAATCTGCCAACATTGGCAGGAACGAATTCCGTGCCAACAC
>CACKRE030001513.1:0-18997 GCA_902602495.3 Ectocarpus sp. CCAP 1310/34 | reverse complement strand
ATTGGCGTGGTAGCCGTGGCGTGATAGCCGGGGAAAAAGGACTTGATTGCACAGANGTTGTAGACGCACATATACCCCCACCCCCAATCCTGAAATATGCGGCAAAGTTGGTACCACCAAATCTAATCCATAGCAACTGCTGAACCCCCAAACTCCCCGCTCCATCTGCTCGGAAATCTTGCTTGCAATAATCTGTCGATGCTGTGAGTACGTCCAACAAGAGCAACAACACCGGCACGGAGAAGGGAAGAAAACGGCCAAACTTGTTTCAATTATTCCCTTGAGCGTGGACTCTTGGGACTCTTCGGAGCGCATTGAGAGTGCACAAACACACGCGTGGGTCCTCCTCACTAAACACTCAGCTGCAATGGCTAAGTCTCGTCGGCACTGTCTCTGCGATTGGTAGCTTACTGAAGTTGTATGCATGGTACAGTCGACCCCGCGTTAAGGACGCACGCACATGGTTTCTCCCGAAAAAGGGCGGGGTTGCGTCCTTATAATTCAGGGGACCATAGCTCACCATCTCCGGGGCCAATGGAGGCACGCTATACCTCAAACTAAGCATCGTTTGCTATGGAAGGAGGTAGTACGAAAAGTCAGCATCGTCGAGACGACTGGCAACCGTTTGTTGACGTCGAACATATTTACAAAACTTAAAATGACATGTACAGCAGTCGGGGACTTGTTAAAAACTACACTACACCAGTTCGTACTTGGCCAACTATTATAATGGACTGCATAGCCGGCAGCGGAAGAAGGAGGAAATTCCTGCGGGATAATTGTCAACGATGTAGAGTTTGGGATGAAATGAGGCCTCCGGCCACGAAAAGCCCGGAGACTCCACCCAGGGTTACTACCCCCGCGTTGACGCCCTTCGTGTCGTCAACGCGGCAGTCGCTCAAAATAGTGACCCCAGTAAAATCAAATACTTAGCACAGTTGGGTGGGCGGGGACGGCTGTTCTTCCTACCGTACTCTCCCTCCGTGAGGGATGGGAAGGCTTGTCATGAGTGGGTGCTCGCTCCAAGCTTCTCTGCAGGCAATATGTTCTCATCTGCAGAACCCCTTCACGGTTCCATGATTTCGACATTATTTTACTGCGGGACAATTGTCAACGATGTAGAGTTTGGGATGAAATAAGGCCTCAGGCTACGGCACGGGATCCACCCATACTTCACCTTTCGGTTATTCATACTGTGTCGGTGCCTGATGTCTGATATTTTATCCCAAACTTCCATAAAGACTAGTAAACCGAGTGTCGTAGCCATTACAGTAGTAGTCTATATCCCGAACGCAAACGTCTCCGCGAATCCTTCTTGCAGCTTCAAATCCACTGCTTGGGTATACCGCTGCTCCTGCTCCTTTTGGTCCGGGTCTCGCCGACGCTTAGTGGATGATCCCCCCTCGTGTATCATGGCGCCGACGTATCGTTGGGCTACCCGTCTCGTCTTCCACCCCACTAACTCCATGAGGGCTTCTACGGCCGTCCCCGCGAGGGACTGGTTAACAGCTCCTCCCACCCTAAAGGAGTGCATGGTATACAGGCCATGGTGGTCGTTCAAACGACCTTCCCGCATATGGCTCTGCAGAGCCGCTGTCATGCGAGCTGCCGTCCACTGGGACGTCCCCCTCGAGCCATCTCCTTGGATCTCGGGAAACAGGTACCCCGCACGCATATTCCACCCCACAGACTTCGCGACGATGAAGAATTCTTGTACCGCTCGGACCGGGCACAATTCGTTACACTCCTTATCCCTTTTAGCCACGACTGCATGTGACGAACTGCGGAGCGTCTTGCCAAAGTGAAGGTTGAAAATCATTCCTTGGCCTCCTGGGAGGCGCAACACTTGTGCTGCTAAGGCGCACGCCAAGTCGAATCCCCGCTGCATCGTGTGGAAGGCGACTACAAACGCCGCGACGTCCCTACTGCGAGCCACTCGCTCCCCCACGGTGGATAGCTGGTCTGCTGTGTTGCGCATGTACCGTACGAGCCGCAGAAGTAGCGGGGCCAACATAGGTCTAGCCTGTTTGACGGTCACTCCTGCCCGGCGCTGCTCGGTTTGGGCGTACGAGAGGTACCGACGGACGACCGCACTATCGGCCGCATTGCCTCGCTTCTCCCTGTCGTCCCACGGATCAGACTTTCCTAATATCTCGACCATGGCTCTCTTGAGTTTCACGACGAATCCTTTGTCTAATGTTTGGGCCGCGTATCTCTTCGCACACGTACTTCCCGGACTACAGGATTCCAACGAATTTGACCCGATCGCGACACAATCGACTGCATGAACCACCTTCGTGCCGTTACCGTGAGAATCCAACCAGCACAGCCAGTCATGTACGTCGGCGTCGGTGGCGCTCTCCCAACCTCGACTCCCGCCTGTGTGCGCTCTCAGAAACTCGTCGAACTTATCCGCTACGGCGGACTTCCGGCGTTGCCCTGCGGTGTTCGCGGCGGCGACCTGGACGCCTTCTTTGCGTGCCGCCAGTCGATCGTCGTCGATGACCACGGTTGCCCCGGGAACCCGCGGCTCTAAAAGCCCACGAAACGGCGGTATCCCGCAATGTTGACAAAAGTTGAACGTCGCTTCGTTTTGAGCCCCACACGTACTACACAAGACTTGTGGTACCCGGTCCGGCGCGCGCGTGGCCCCGGGTGGGATGCGCTGTAGCATCCCCTGGTCATAATGCTGACGTCATACAGACAAACGAACGATAACACGGAAGCGACAACGGTCAACTATCATACGATATCGTGTCATAAATGACGAAAGTCCAATTCTACCGCTCGCATTCCGTGTTTAACGTAGACGTATTCGCGAATACCGTCCTGGTGGTGAGGGTATCCAAAACTCCCCCGTCTCGGTAACGCGATCGATTGAACGGTAGCTCGCCCCACTCGCGGTAGCCAATAGTCGTGCACATCCGGGATAACCACTACGGCGTGGGCCCGGCATTCGGCGAGGTGCTGGATAACGTGGCCCACCATGATCGGAGGTGGGAAGCAGTACCCAAACGCCGGCGTGCCCAAGCCTGGGGTAACGGCGACGTCCTGGCTCAAAACATCGACACCCGCCGTCCCTTCGCACGAGTACCGCGAGAAAAATGGTAATCGACACTGCGCCCCTGTGCCCCGCACTACCCTATACTGGGCGTTCTCTGATGACGCCATAAGATCCACCGTGAAGTCGCCAAAAAACTGGCGCAGCCTCTCAATCGCTGCCCGCCGGAGACATACGATCTCGTGTCTCCCCGGCCGCGTGATGTTATCAGCGACTGCGTTTTCCGCCGATGGCACCCACCTCAGGGTGAGCCAGAAACCGTGTGCGACCTGCAACTCGAAAAGACTAACCAACATCGCATGCGTAACTGAGTTGCTCGACCGCCCTTTTCGAAAGGCATCATCGACTGTGGCTCTATTGTCGACGTCCATCAGCACCTGGGCCCGTTTGAGCTCCCCCGACCGTGTGCGACAACACTCCTTCAAAACTTCGAGCAGCGCAAACATCTCTTTCCCGTTAATGGAGCGTGACAACCATTCCGGGGGAAACCCCCCTCCTGCCGAAAAACGTCCACTGGGGAGCGATACTACACCGCCGTACTGATTAGACGACGCGTCCGACGACGCTATCGTGACGGAAACGTCGTAGTGTCGCGATTTATGCCACGGCCCCTCCTGTGACGTGGACGCTAGGTTGAGCCATATGCGCAGCTCCGCGCGGAGATCATGCTTTTCGTTTAACTGAATCACGCGGCTCTTAGTTTTCTCAATCGCTGCAAACATGTAGTGGGTCCAAAGACACGCTGGCCTAATCGCCACAGACATGCTAACGCATTTTCCCGCGATCTTCTGCAGCCTTTGTACCGACACCGATCCGTCCGCTAGCACTTTCCTGATGAGCGCATGAAGCTTGCATAGCTTATCTTCAGGAATCCGATAGGAGGTGGTACGTGAATCGCATAAAATGCCCAGGTACCGTTGCTGCTGCGACGGGTAAAGATCACACTTTTTGATCGACAGGAAGTATCCGCACTTAAACGAGACTAATATATCGATGTGGAGAGCTTCTGCCGCTGACAACCACTGCACGCGGTCTGACTTCCCAAACGTGGCTACAAAATTCGCGTACCATGCATCATCAATGTAAGCCAGCACCGGTATGCCCCGGGAGCGTAGGTACGCCGCCTTAGCATCGCTCAGGGAATGGTAGCACAACGGGCTCTCGTTCCATCCGAACGGAAGAGTAGTACACACGTAATCCACGCCTCCGTAGTGTACGCCGAAAAGTGGCCAGCTCTCGGGCTGCAAACTCAGGTTGTGAAAGCCCGCTCGATCATCGAGGCTCCCCATGAAGACCCCCTCTTCGGCCACCCGCGCTACTCGCGAAACCGTGTCCATCGTAAAAGGTACGTGTCTACAGCACTTGTTGAGTGGGATGCCGTTGATAATCATACGTGGTTTGGTGGGCTCGACCGAAATAGACAGCACCAACCCTGGTCTATCCGGGCCATTCGGACCTTTGACATCAGCCCACCGAGCCAAACAGCCGCGCTTAACCAACTGTTGCACTTCGAGTCGCACAAATTCCGCATGCTCGTCGGGGATACGGTTGGGGAATACTGCTCCTGGGAATGCTTCCACGCGATACGCTTCGTTACGCGAACGCCCGCGGTATTCCTCGGTGAGGAAATCGAAGACGCTGACGCCGTCGCGTAGATACGACATGAGTGTGTGCCTATCGGGATGGTCTCTGAGGACAACCTTATCCCAAAACTCGCAGCTATGATTCAAGCCCCCCGGAACGAAAGCTTCGCCATTCTCGCCGGCGTCTCGTACGGGAGCTTCCCACGGCAAGCGTGTATGCTTCCCTCCTCTCGGTGCGCGTTCTACGTCGGCCACAGTGGGTACATCGTCTACGCTCGGTTTCGATCGTGGTCCCACCCACCCTTGTTGTTCATCGGACAGGTCTGGGGCCTCTGGAAACGTAACTCTTACTTGCGCATGTCGTTGCGCTAGATTCGTCTTCCAACTGTCGGCGCATAACTCGATGTAGAAACACACGATACCACGGTGTACATACATAGTATGGGCTATCATTGTGGCGACGACAACCAACCCTCCGTTTTCAATATGGGCGTAACATATGAGGTAAAGTAAAAGTAAGAGTATGCAAAGCGAGCGAAGTTACGATGCACTGTGACCAGACGGATCCACCGAGAGACATGGCGGGAGCAAGGAAAGCAGATACAACGACACTCCGGGCTGATTATCGCAGTAATGCATGCCTATGACGATATCGCTAGACGTGGCCCTATCGCATACTCAGCGTGAAAGCCAACTGCGAATGTGATCGCTCAGCGAAGGTTGAAATGTTCTGCAATTGTCGCGGCGAGTGTTGCAATGGTCTGCAAACGTCAATAGCGTGGCGAAATGTTGAATTAATCGGCGAAAACCGCATATCGAGCGAACACCAATAACGAAAATCGAATATCGAGAGAACATCAAGAGCCGAGGTCGTTCGTACCACACTCAGCCCCCCTTCACGAGCGAACGGCTCGGTGTTGTCGCCCCTCAAGGACACACATGTCGCGTGGGCCCTCACCCGGCCTATCGCGATCGCACGAAACACGGAAATGGCTCCATCCCTTCGTAATAAGATGCTCCGCAAAACGCCAAGCGAACAAGACCCTACATGGAACTCTGCTTCCGTCATATAGAATTCCCGCGAGCGTGACACTCAAACCCAACGCCGTGGTCAGGATACGAAATCCAACAACCGAGGACTCGAATACGATTACGGTGGAGCCCACGGACTCTGGCACGCGTTAAACNTAGTGACTTTGGGACATGCCTGCCGGCGGCGTCCCGGCTACCCCTGGCCAAGCTACACGCCCCCGACCTCCCCCGGCTCGACCGGCCGGTCCCGGGGTATAGTGCCCCTCCCCTGCCCCTGACCCCGTGGGCTGGGCGGCGGCCGGCGCCATCTGCACCCTCTGCTGCCGGCGAGATTGCCGAGGGGCGCGCGGCGCAGTCCCCAATCCGACAGCCATCGGTGGCGGTTGCTGCATCATCCCGAAGGGTTGGGCGACGAAGCCCAGAGCCCCACTACCAACGGCTACTTGGAACGGGCTAGGAACGGCCTGTCCCAAAAAGGTCGGCGTCGGCCCCATAGCGAGGGCGTTACCGACTTGACTACCGCTGGTGATACCCATAAGCTGCCGAACCTGTGCTACATCCGCTGAGTGCAACTCGTTGTTGACCCCGTGGGCTTTGCGAAGGAGAGCGGTGAACATTTTTAACACCGCCCCAGGCGCCCCTGCACCCATGGACGGCGTCATCGTATGGACGAGACGATCGCCCCTCGCGATGGCGTCGTTGATTACTTGTTGTGTTTCGGCCTTTTCTCCCACGGCCCTCATGATGCTATGCGCTTCCGTCAAGCACGCCCGCAGGTCCTGCCACGTATTCCTGTTGCTGGCATTGCGTGTAACTTGCGTGACGGTCAACAGCGCCGCGCGGACCTGGAACGGAATAGGTCGCACCGAATATGTGCATCTGTGGTGACGCATAAGGCCTAACGTTGGCGAGAATCATGCGTACCGCACGGGTAATCGTAGGTTCGAACGCACGGGACTTCGTCGTTTCGAGGGGTGTCTACCCACCATTCGCAATAATAGACAATCAACGCGGGGACCGTTACTTCGGTGATTTCGTTGTTTCGAGTAATGGCTCAACGAGCCCGC
Organism: Ectocarpus sp. CCAP 1310/34; assembly: GCA_902602495.3. Taxonomy (NCBI): domain Eukaryota; class Phaeophyceae; order Ectocarpales; family Ectocarpaceae; genus Ectocarpus; species Ectocarpus sp. CCAP 1310/34. Next base: position 12,254 of record CACKRE030001513.1, on the reverse strand, counting down.
ATTCCCACTATTAGCAATAATAAACGACGAACGCGTGATCGTGACTGCATGGATGTCGTCGAGGAAAGGCCTAACGAGCACGCATCCCGATCACTCGCACCACGCACGCAATCCGTAAATAAACGTCCTATCGCAGAAGAGATCTAAACGGACTCCGTGTACGCACGTAAATAATTTGCCTTACTCGATAGTAACAGCAAACGCGTCACCTGTTACGGCGGTGATTTCGTCATTTCGAAGGATGGCTTCACGAGCATGCATCCCCACCCTTCGCAATAATTAGCCTCAAGCGCGTTGACCGTTACTGCGGTGGTTTCGTCGATTCGAGGGATAGCTTAACGAGCACGCATCCCAACCACTCGCAATAGGCGCGCAATCCGTAAAATAAACGTCATATCGCGTAAGAGATCTAAACGGACGTCGTAAACGTACGTAAATAATTTTGCTGTACGAACGCGTCACCCGTTACGGCGGTGATTTCGTCATTTCGAAGGATGGCCTCACGAACATGCATCCCCACCATTCGCAACAATTAGCCACAATCGCTTTCACCGTTACTGCGGTGGTTTCGTTGTTTCGAGGGATGGCCTAACGAGCACGCATCCCAACCACTCGCAGGAGACGCGCAATCCGTAAGTAAACGTCATAATCCGTAAGAGATCTAAACGGACTCCGTGTACGTAAATAATTTGCCGTCCTCGATAGTAACAGCAAACGCGTCACCCGCTACGGCGGTGATTTCGTCATTTCGAAGGATGGCCGCACGGGCACGCATCCCCACCATTGGCAGTAATTAGCCACAAGCGCGTTGACCGTTACTGCGGTGGTTTCGTCGATTCGAAGGATGGCCAAACGAGCACGCATCCCAACCACTCGCAGTAGGCGCGCATAACTGCGGTGGTATCGTTGTTTCGAGGGATGGCCTAACGAGCACGCATCCCAACCACTCGCAATAGGCGCGCACTCCATAAAATACACGTCATATCGCGTAAGAGATCGACGGACGTCGTGTACGTACGTAAATAATTTTGCTGTACAAACGCGTCACCCGTTACGGCGTTGATTTCGTCATTTCGATTGATGGCCTCACGGGCACGCATCCCCACCATTGGCAATAATTAGCCACAAGCGCGTTAACCGTTACTGCGGTGGTTTCATTGTTTCAAAGGATGGCCGAACGAGCACGCATCCCGACACTCGCAGTAGGCGCGCAATCAGTAAATAAACGTCATATTGCGGAAGAGATCTACGAACGTCGTGTACGTACGTAAATAATTTGCTGTACAAAGGCGTCACCCGTCACTACGGTGATTTCGTCATTTCGAAGGATGGTCTCACGAGCACGCATCCCCACCATTCGTAATGATTAGCCACAAGCGCGTTAACCGTTACTGGGGTGGTATCGTTGTTTCGAGGGATTTTCCAACGAGCACGCATCCCAACCACTCGCAGTAGGCGCGCACTCCGTAAATAGACGTCATATCGCGTAAGAGATGGACGGACGTCGTCGTCTTCGTACGTATTGTAAATATTTTTCTGAACGTAAATAATTGCCGTTAGTATGTTCCAGACTGGCACCGTATCTCATCACCTGCATAATACATACGCGGTATGCTTGAACCAATAACATCTGCTTCAAGTTTCCGAGCTATCACCCAACGATTACCTCGCAAAGTAATGTATAACGAAAACAGGTGCAATTGCTCTTGTGTGGATAGTAGCATATAATTTCGAGCGACGAAGGACGTACTTACCTTCACAATCGATTTGCGTAAAATTATTGTGGCACGAAAGCAGTTGCAGCTGCGAGCGGCGAAGAGGAAACGCAAAACAAATTTTCCTGTTCGTCTTACGAGTATCGTTATCAACGCCGGCGCTCACCTCCTGGTCGAACTCGGTCGAATTGAGGAGAGCCATGTACTCCGCGTTCGTTGCTAGCATTACCTTATGGTTGGCGGCTTTCTGCTGCTGTGCCGTCGTGGAGATCGATGCCGAGGCTGCTGCAGCGGCCGCTGCTGCCGCTGATACGGATCCCGATTTGTCCGCAAGAGCTGCCGCCGGGGCAGGTGCAGCTGCCGCTCCCGTTGTCGGTAGGACAGGTGTTGTCGCCGGGACCGACGCTGCAGGTGCCGGTGCCGGAGCCGGCGTCGGCGCCGGTGCGGCCGCTCCAACTCTCCTCGCGGGCGCCTTGCCTGACGAAGGCGCGGCTGGTAGCACAATGCATCCCGCCGTCTCCTTGACATGTTCGCGCATCAAATCGATAATCTCGCCCATAAACGCCCGAGCTCCGATCACCTGCTTGGCCGCCAGCGAGCCAGTCGCCCCTTTCTCCTGAACGTCCGCGCTGCGAAAGAAGTCGGTCACCTCCATGGCTGTACCTACACCCAGCACGGTCACGAGGGGCAGGGCCATAGCGAACATGCCGGCGCGGTCCTCGCCCTCGATAGAGGCCCCAGCCGGCGTACACACCCGCGCGAGGTTAAGAACCGGCAACGAGCCGATCGTTGTGCTGCTGTCGTAGCAGGCGAATTCCTTGACGGCCTTCGCCGAGTCGACGGCCGTGGCCGCGGCCAGCTGAGCTTCGGTCAGCTGCATGGTAGTATGCTGTTCTTCCTACCGTACTCTCCCTCCGTTAGGGTTGGGAAGGCTTGTCACGAGTGGGTGCTCGCTCCAAGCTTCTCTGCAGGCAATATGTTCTCATCTGCAGAACCCCTTCACGGTTCCATGATTTCGACATTATTTTACAACTTGTCGATACGCCGAACAATTGTGGATGTGTTCGGAAGGTGTGGGTAGACTGGGGCCAGAATAGATGGGACGAACACACGCACACACAGCTAGTCATCTAGCTGCTCATGACTGTTGAATCTTGGGAGTGTACGATTATCAAATTGGGAGATGCAGCATACCACGATATCCTGGCTTCGGCTGGGCTTGAAATAACCCTTTTGCTGTCCTCCGCTCTTTGCATCAGTGGCTTCCTAGATTCGAGCGAGGGCATTTGTGTAGCTGAGATGTGTGTCTACGTGAAAGAATATGTAGAGAGAGTCGTATTGGCATTCGCATCAAGCGCATTGCGCTTTTTTCGAATTTTGGCCCCCTTCCAGGGACCTTGATTTTTAACCGCTGGCACTTACGTCTTTTAATTGGTCAGCGGGTTAGCGCGGTCGATGCTAATAATAAAAACACACACACACGTCCCCACGTCAGCCCGGGAGGGCAAGCTGTTGTACTTACGTACAGCAGTAGCCTAGATTTAGCTGGTACAGCGTCCGACAAGTCTACAGGATCCGGCATAGCAGTCAGTGCCTGCCATCTATATTGTGAGGAAGGCACCAATCCTTCCCTGCGCCGCAATGGACTGGTCAACCTCGTAATCATCAACATGCCAGTAGTTGATGTGGAGTGTCCAGGTTCAAGTTCGCTCTCTTCTCTTGTCTGGGGGGGAACGCGTATGCAGTGGAACACCATGCAACAACGAGATATGTTGCGGTTACATCGTTACGGTTGATAGGAGTTGCACCTTTGGGAGAAGNGGCTAGGATTGCTCAGCCCCCCTGCTTGACTTCTCCATACTACTTCTCCTTGCTTGCCCTGAGTTAGCAATAATTAACAAGCGAATACCGTATCCACGACCGGAGACCTTCCACTCCTTGTCACAAGCCAACTTCAGCCTAACACTTCTACCGCTGTTCCTGTTCATCTACCGAACTCGGTACAAATCGAGAGGCAGCTACCATTTGGTCGGTAGCAGTGCCTGTAGGCTGGGGTCCCATGTGCAATCCTCTGTGGACAATTCCTCTTGACACCCAGGGTCCTGTCACTTGAATTGTAAGAGACCACACAGACCCACACAGACATTGGGCCAGCCCCTGTCCCTAGCCTCTCCATCCGTTTTATGGTGTCCAATCCGAGAATCGAACTCGGGTTTCCACAGCCACAATGTGGTGTACTGACCACTATACTAATTAGACCCTCTCCATCCGTTTTAGATAGCGTTTGGAAGCGCTTCCTGCTATGAGCCGCACTAAGACCGAGTCTTCTTCACCTTTCATTGGTCCGGCAATCATCACTTGCGATGCGACAGAGTGATATCCAAGACAGACATACAAAATGATACTCCTACATATTTTTCGAATGGGGGAAGGCAGGGGGCGTCTGAACAGGGTAGAGCGCAGGCTATTCACTGAGCTGAGCTAGGCGTTGGCGTGTGTGATGCGTTACAGTGCGGCGCTCGCTAGCAGGCTTTCGTCGAGAGCATTTCTGCGCAGAAGAGTTAAGTAACAGCGAGAGACAGGGCCGAGGCCAAAAGCGGGAACTCGTTGAGTCCTTCAGGCCCAAAACATCCACATATCTCCGGAGATCTCGGAGATCTCGAAGATGCGTATTGCGCCGAGTACACACGAATATATGGTACCAGAGTGCCGGCAACTGCGCTCAGCACTCTTTCCGCCATGATTATTTAGTACCAAACTCCAAGCCTGGCGGGATTTGGTGTGAGGTCATGAGTGGATGTGTCACTGAATGTGTGCGTGATGCGGGGATATTACGCCTTGTGTATGGAACGGGGGTTAATATTGTCTTGACCTTGATTGAGCCTCCCACACAATCTGATATTTATGTGGCAATGGGATGGCCGGTTCAAATCCGGCAGTGACAGAACACATGCCTATCTTCGTGGTGTACGTCCCTCCCAGTCGGTTAAGAGCTCGGCAGCCAAGAAATTGTGACCCACACAACAACATTCTTCATCAGAGACCTTAACCGTTGGACCAGGTGCGTACTCAGTTAAGAATCCCAAACTCCACCCTGCGTACAGAGTGAGTCGATGCTGAGGTACCCCACAGAGAAAGCTGTTAAATGAGCCAAGGGCAAAACAAGAGCGAGCGCGTGCGGGCGCCATCTGTATCTTGACTATAAGTATTTAGAAAAACGCCTTGCGAATTTCGCGTATCGATCGGTGACACTGATTATTCTCGTTCGATCTTTTTCTTGGCTTGGTCTCACGTGACGAGTGAGGCCAAGCGTTACAATGATAGGTTTCGACCCCCTTCTTCCGGGGACCTTGATTTTTCTTCCACCGAGGGCTTTTCATTGGTCCGCCGGTATCCCGCCTAGAGTGAGCCACGGCTGGGGGCGTGCCCTGGGCTTGGTTGCTAGTTTACATGAGTGTGCGACTACAGTAATGTCTCAACAACCTTGCTTGGTGTCTACGGTTTAGAAAAAAATGGGAAACGAACCGGGAGTCCAACTCCTCTTCCACGAGACTAAACCACCGCTGCTGTACCGGAAATCGTGCCGAGGATCGCAAGAATCAAACTTCCACAATCATCGTAAAGCCTTCTCCCCGTTGTCTAGCCTACTCAAGCATGATCTACGGTGGTGCCCTACAGGGCGTGTCGCACTCGTACCATGAGTACGTGTAAAACGTGTCCTTTTTCGCTCTCAGCAAGCTGGGGATCGGTTGGCGAGTCCTGCGCTACGTGCGGCTTTTTCGATGCCTGACCATCCCGACATGAAAGCACGAAGAGACACAGGGCCAAACACGAACAGTTCTTGTGCCCTTCTGGTTTACGATGTACCCGCATGACCTAAGGGACTTCGAAATGAAATGAAGGATTGCGCCAGGTCCAGCAAGAAAAAACCGTAGCCCTGGCGAAACTGCAAAGATGTGCCACTTGTGAACAAATGGTTCTGACCTTCCGTACATGTGGCCAGAGGTACCAGGTTCCGAGAGAGATTGAGAGCGCTCCCTACTGCGGTAACCTTAAGAGGTTGTGTGGTGCGCTTCGGAGGCCGGACGGTTCCCAAAAAATGGCGCCACGGTGATCGACGATCACGGCCGAAAAATACATCGTTCCCCAACTCATTCCTATCTGAGCGCATGCTCTGTTAAATGTAGTAATTGCACTGACACTCACGGTTTTGGTGCGGCCGGCCTTTCGTAGACCGGCTCTTTGTTCTCTGTTGTCTTCTGAGCACGAGAGGAAGAGGACGAGGCCAGGAGCGCCTGCTCACGCCGGTTAGACAGCTGTGCGGAGGCCGAGGCTACATCACGAAGGAAGCTATCTCTCGGCCCTGACTCATTATTCCCGTCAGAATCTCCCACTTGCGGAACTCCGGCATGACTTCTTGCTACGGTTCGTTCTACCTCAATATCGACTACACCAGCGAAGTGGATGGCTGCTACGAGGACACCACCACGAGCATAAACGACTTGGACGGGTACTTCCTGGACGGCGTGGAGGCTGGAGGATCATCGGTGGTATATGCCTCCCCATTTGTTCGGGATGATCATGTGAGAGAGTCATGTGAGAGAGTTGTCGGTCATGCTGACTAGTAGATTTTCGAGTCTACTTCTGGTTGGTCCATCAGTTGACGAGACACACATTTTGAGTTTTTTTGAATCAAAGCGTAGGACGCGTACACCTAGAGCACGTGGTCGCAATATCCCGACATCTACAGTAGATGACGTCGTTGCAGCCGCTACATCGTACCATTTCTGTCAGAGCTGCAGCATGCAACGTACACATGCTGTCTAGAGTCGAAATGTCACGGCGGAGGGTTGTCTTCCTCGGATATGTCTTTGCCAGCCGTCGTCCGTTGGTTTGTGGTCCGGCTCGTTGTCGGGTGATCCTTGTGTTGCTTAATTTGGCGCATATTGCGCAGAACAGAGCCACCAAGTTTTCTTTTGGTGCGCATGTCGCAAGCCATGTTGGCGTTCCCTTGTCGATCGAGCAGGTCGCCCGCCAGTGCTTCAAATTATCCCACCCTGTAATACTGTTGGCTTTCTCCAGCCGACGAACACGATATGGTCCTCGCTCGTGTTGATGAGCACGGTGCCGACACAGCATACGGTGGCCAGTCGTGACTCGGCACTTCCGGCACTTTCGTTCTGGTTACCTCCGATCAGGTGTCGGATGTCTTCACAGTATGCGGGTTTTCACGTTTGTCTGTATGGCCTCTTGTTTTGTCGTGGGAATAGGCTGGAGACGTGGGCGGACTACCTAGTAAAGCATCAGGAAATCGACCGGAGGTCTACGCTTGTGCTTTAGGCCCAACGCAAAGCGGCTTACCACGCACTGAATCGTACGTCGCGCTGTATACTTTCCCGCCGTTTCTCTACAGTTTGTCTGGGTGGTCGCCAACGTGTACGACATGGACGTGGAAGAAGGCATTTTTGATGCAGCCACAACATGTAAAGATGCCTACGAGGAGGACGCGACTACGTTGCACCCGGTGGAGGTGATCCAGTGGAACTGCTACAGCACGGCAGATGAAGACTACACCAGATTGGACGAGATAGAAATCACCTGCAGCTGCGGCACCGTCGCGGGCCTCACTTCCTCTCCTGTGTACTCTCCGATCGCCACGCCCGAGCCAACCCCTGCTCCTGTATCTCCTCCGATTGCCATGCCCGAGCCTACTCCTGCTCCCGTCGAGCCTACCCCCCTTACCCCCGCTCCCATCACCCCAACCCCAGCTCCTGTGTCCCCTCCGATCGCTACGCCCGAGCCTACGCCTGCTCCCGTCGAGCCTACCCCCCGTACCCCCGTTCCCATCACGCCCACCACAATACCTTTTCCTACCCCTGCTCCCGCCGAGCCTACGACCCCTCTCACTCCCGCCCCCATCGCCCTCGCCCCCCCAGCTCCTGCATCCCCTCCTACCACCACGCCTTCTCCTGCACCTGGTGACCAAGCCAACGCGCTCACTGCCGCTCCCATCGTCCTCTACGCGCCAGACCCTGTCGCCTCTCCGACTGCCACGCCTTTTCCTACCACTGCTCTCACCGAGTCTACTTCCCCCTTCACCCCATCACCACTCCCTGATATCACCACTACTCCGGCCACGGTGGCTTCATCTGGCGGTGGATGTAAGAATAATGACGTGGATTTTGTTCAGCAACTTAGATGCAGTTACCGTCCTCATGGAGATGTCCTATTGGCACGACCGGTTTTTTGGTGTCATCTGCGAAGTTGTGCACCCTTCGATGGAGATAGGTGATATTCAAGATTGTGTCCTCCAACAACTGCACACACTTACCCTTCTGCCTACCGGTTTCACCTTTGCGTTTGATTTCAGGGCCTTTTTTGAAACAAATATTCTCGCTATATCAGGGCGTCAGGCAACCTGCAGCAAAAGCTCATTGCATTATCACTATGGGATTGACTAGACATTGTCGTGTTCTTGAAGCAAGAAGATACCTCCTCTGAACGATTCTTCCGCGATCATGTCATGCGTCTGCTCGTTGTTTCTTCCACCAGATACGTCGACAATGAGTGTTGTAGCCGTTGCAGTCGGTGGTGGGCTGGTCGTAGGGGCGATCGCGATCTTAATCCTGCTGTTCAAGACCGGCCGTCTAAAGCATTGCAGGAATGGCAACTCACACGGCCCGTCACCGGGGGTGGGCCAAATACCTGCTGCTGCCGGTCCTTCTGCCATGGAAAGTGCCAGGCGGGGCATGCAGCTTCCGGCCGCAATCCAGTACCCTGAGGCTCTGCGCGCATAGCCTCGACGATTCCGCGATCGTGTTATCCCTCAGCAAAACCTTCGCTCGTGCTTCGGTTTTCTTTCAACCGGATATGACGGTTAGGGTGTTGTTGCCGGTGCGGTGGTGGCCGGGTTGGTCGTCGTAGAGGCGATCGCGACGATATTGTTTTCAAGATTGGTCGGGGAAAGACTGGCTACCTGCTATGGCCAGGAGGACCCCTCAGCTTCCAGCCATGGACAGTACGCTGACGCCCTGGATACGGCACACCCGACGCCTACCTCAGCAGATAGGTTGCCCAAGGCGGCAGAACCTTGTAGGGTGCCGTCTTCTTGCAGCAGTGGACGTTCACCCACCTAGGTAGTTGAGGGGAAGGGGTTCGAGCATTGCTTCGGTTTGTAGTCATGCCACGACGTCAAATAATACCACAACGGCGGTGACTCTACCCGCTGTTGAGAACTGTCGAGTGGTGTCGTTACGATAGTCTCGAGTGTGTAGCACATCGCGACGTAGGAAGTCACGTCTCTTTTGCCTTTTTTTGCATCCAAGGCGTTAAAAACGGATGCAAATGTCGCTTCGAGCATGGATACGCACATGCTACTGGTTATGCCAACCCGAGCCTTTGCTGGCAAGGATCACTTCGCGTTGACGGTGTCTTGGTTGAAACATGTATCGTCAAGTCATTCGCAGACCTAGCGCTCGCTTTAGACTCAAGGTTATCATAAGTTTCGGTCTTATTCGGGTCATCGGAAAACACTTGCACATGGAGGAGTCGCGATATCGTCATGTCGGCAGCGCACTTTCTTTCCCGTGGACGAATCAGTACATGCATGTTCGGGTTGTTCGTAACATACTTATGAGGTACTTGCTGGGCTTCAGGAGGACGGCTCGCCAAAAAGGCGTTTCACTCCAACTGATCACTCCCTCTCTTTCACTCTTCACACCCCGCTCCCGCCCCTTGTAGGACGATTTGCTACAGGCTACAGGCCCTTGGTCTCTTTCCCGCAGGGATTCTCCGGCAGATGGAATCTCTTCAGTCTACCCGCTCACCTCCAGATTCCCTCCCTCGCCTCAGAAACGCCATTTCAACATATCTTGACTATGCAGCACATGTTTACATGACCGGTGACCGCTGGAAATCGTTCGTGCCGGCCCAAGATCCCGCACTCCAAAAACAATCGATCAGCACTAAAGGAGTAGTTCATCGAGCGAAGTGTTGCCGAAGATGCAATCAGGGGTTTCCAGGGGATACTTCGGCATTTTTCGTGACTCCCTGAACTCGAACGGAGAGATAGCAAATGACACCTCATCATGTAAATTCAGTGTGAAACGGGATGTGTAAATGGACCTGGCAAGAGGATATCGAATCGCCAAGCAAGAGCATGTTGGCCTCCGCCATGGATGTCTTATCACATCACAAACCGTATAGCTGCGACTCCCCGTTGCCTGGTCACACGCACGAACGTGTCCCATGGCAGCCGTGGGTAGGTTGGGTCGCGTTGTGTATACGGTGTTTTTTGGGACCTTCACTGCCGACCAGAGATGGTTAAGGGTAGGTTGGGGCATCGACTATGGGGGGGGAGGGTGCAGGGACGATGCAGCCCGACGTGTTCCAAGTTATCCCGTTTCTCGGATAGTGGCGTTATTCCAACCACCACGGCGGGCTGCAAGCATAAAGAAATGGATTCAAGGTCGAACTCGGCTTCCTAACCTCGGACCCCCAAGTTGTAGATCGTGGGCAACCTGCACCTCTGGCCAGGAGTGTTCACACGTAATGTCAAACATAGAACTCCCGCTCAACCGTGTACTTCAGCACCTGCCTGTACGTCGCATCTTGCGGTGCAGTGGTACGAACCGCCCACAGAGGCAGGTCACCGTAGGTAGCCGTCGTGTATCGGGTCATCGGTATAATGGTAGCCAATGCGATTAGTCTACCAGTCAATTTACCGTTGTATCGTCTAAGTATATGGAGCCCATGCACAAGTCAAGTCCGTGAATAGTCTATTGCATCGGTCTGTCCTTAACGTCCTTGAGTGCGTGTACTCCTAGTCGATTTTCAGGAGGACGGCTCGCCTAAATGGCGTGCAATCGTACAAACGTCAACCCTCGGGGTGCAACCACACCAATCATCGACATGCGGGTTGTTCGGGAATCGATGTGCCTTGCCCCCCACTTAGTCAATCACTTTCTCACTTCCAGGGCCGTTTTGCTACAGGTCCTTGGCCTCCTTTTCACAGGGAGTCTACGGACTCTCTTCGAGTCGGTGTACTTTGGCCCGAATGCCTTTCTTGGCCGCATCAACGCCATTTCAGAGCATCAGCCATTTCAATGTATCTTGACTCTGCAACGTGTGACCATGCGAACTTGTTTGATTCAGTATTTCACCCTGATATCCATGTTGATCTTTCCTGCGTGCGGTTGCAACACAACCAACCACCAGCAGACCCAAGTATTGCTGAGGCGATCGACTTTCGAATTCCCCTGCTTGAGTACCCTCGGGGTCCTAGATGTCGTTTGACTACCCCCGGTCCCTCATTCCTTCGTATCGCAGTCTTATTGTGGTCCGGATCCGCCGTGTTGGGGATTGCATCAAAGTCACGTCACTCTGTGTTGGCTGAGCGGTGCACCTTCTCAAACTTCGGCGTGTGGAACCTAAAATTTCATCTCAGGGCAGTCACACGCATTTGGATTTGTTGTCATATTGTTATTGATAGGCCTTTTGCCAAGCGGCGCGGTAAGCGAATATTCGCCGGGGGTACGCGTGCGCTCGTCGCATTCATTACTTCATTCCTTCATCGTTCAGTCACATGTGCGTAGGAACCAAGATAAAACCGTTAGTGGTTTGATTTCGGCTTCGATAAAAGTTAGTCGTGGGGCTCGTGAGCCCCGTCACTTTCACGTCCGAGGAGGGTGACTCCCCTTGCCACTGCTACGATCCGTACAATGTTTGTTTCGCTTCATATCACTCGCCACCCACATCCTGCAGCGCTGACTAGTCTAATGGTTTGATTTCGGCGTCTTCTCTAGTGCGGTGAAAGAACGGCTAATCCTTCTCAAGAAGAAGACAAAAATAATGGCAAGCACGAAAGGTTTGTAAGTTTTAGTGTGTGTTGGCGTCGCCCTTCTGTGGACTTCAGTCTCTGCCTCATCAGTGTTGTCATTACTTATTTCTGCAGCATAATGCAGCACCGGTGGGTCACACCAAACACAACACAACAAACAAGCTGGCAGGTGAGCAGAGCGTGTACGCATTGCACAAGACTTGACGAGGCGGATTTTCTAAGCTCGATTTCTCCACAGCAGAAACAGAGGCGGTGCCGAAAACGGCGGTGTTGGACCCGTCTCGTCCAGAGCATTCCGAAAACGTATCGTTCGACATGCATCCTCCTCGTTTGAAATGATCGAAATAATCTATGTACAATAGATTGCGGTCCATCCAGGGGGTGTGGTATCTTGTGTCGTTCACCTATGGTATTCTCCGTGTGGCCCCTCGTCAACGGCCATTTGGGATCAGACCACAATCCTAGTCTCTTTTTGTCCTCGCTCTCTTCCATTTTTTATTTTCTTAATATCACACAATCTTCCATTTTGTTTCTATTTCCTCACTGGCTGTTTCCTTCTATTTTGGTCTCTTTTGTCTGTTTTCTCCTTTTTTTTTTCTTAATATCATGTTAAGGAGTGTTGCTGTATGGCACAGAAAGGGTACACAGTCGGTCTAGATTAAGATGGGGGACGTCAGGAGGTATACCCTCTTAGGACGTAC
>CACKRE030001511.1:3316-14259 GCA_902602495.3 Ectocarpus sp. CCAP 1310/34 | reverse complement strand
AGGCCAGATTTTCCAGCCCGGCATTATCACTGGGGCCGAGACAAGAGACGAGGAACCAGAACCGGCAGACACGAACGACGGACCGGACGAAGAACCGCCCGCGGTGCGCAAAAGCGGTCGCACGACAAAGCCGCGGGACTGTCTGAAGCATTAACGACGGAGCAGGTGTTCGAAACAGAATAAGCACTGGTGATCGGAGGTGAGATCGGGAACCTTGGTCAAGGGATACCTGGCCAACTAGGATACATGCCCGCCGATCCACCGAACTACCGCGCAGCGGTCAACGGACCAGATGCCGTTGGATGGATGAAAAGTATGGAGGAGGAGAATCGCTCCTTACTAGACCACGACGTTTATGAGTGGGTCGATCCCCCGTGCGATGCTCAAATCATCNACGGACATACCAACATATGAGTGGGTCGATCCCCCGCGCGATGCTCAAATCATCCCGTCAAAATACATCTCAAATGAAAGTACAACGAGGCCGGCATCGCTGTGCGATATAAATCGAGAATCGTAGCGCAAGGATTTCACGAAGCTGACACCGAAACCGACAGTGATGCACCGGTAGCGTCTCTCCAAGCCGTCCATCTGATAGTTGCGCATGCTGCCAAGAATGGACTTATTCTTCGCCAAGCCGACATCAGGACGGCGTTCCTCCACGCGAGGATGGAACCGGGATCGAAACCAGTGTACGTCATTCCCCCGGAAGGATTCTCGTGCGACAGCGAGAGAGCCAGGCAAGTCTGGAAGCTCAGAGCGTGTATTCACGGGTTGCGTTTTCCCCCAAAAGGCTGGTGGGGCACTTTGCACGATTTTCTCCTGAAGATCGGATTTGTTGAGAGCACCGCTGAACCGTGCTTGTACATCCTGGACGACGGAGATGTGCTCCTTCTCGTTGATTTGAATGACATTCTGCTGACCGGGAAGGGCGAGAACAAAGTGCTGAGCATAGTAGATCAGCTGAATGAGCGTTTCGAAACGGTGGACCTGGGAGGAGCCAGGTTCCTGCTCGGTATGGGAATCAACCGAGACAGAGCCGCAGGGACAATTCTTTTGGAACAGGAAGCGTATACCAATGCAGTGTTGGACAAGTTCGGCATGGCCGACGCGCGTCCGCCGACATCTCCGTCTGAGGCTGGACCGGTGTCCGTCTTGGAGGACGAGGTGTTGTCAGCGGAGGATACCACATATTTCCGCTCCGCCACAGGCTCGCTTTTATATCTCAGCAGGTGCACAAGGCCCGACATTACTCACTCCGTGATGGTTCTGACGCGGAGTATGGCGAAACCAGGTCCGAGGGCGATGCAGAAACTCAAACGCGTACTCAGGTACCTGAAAGGGGCGATATCAATCGGTGTACGCTACGGCGAGGATGCCGAAGATGGAAACGTCATTACGGCGTTTGTCGACTCAGATTTTGCGGGCGACCTAGACAAGGGCTACTCCACCACGGGAGTCGTCCTGTACTTCGCTGGTGAACCGGTGGAATGGACATCATCCAAGCAAACGGTGGTGGTGACCTCTTCCGTTGAAGCAGAGTTCGTGGCTTTGTCGAAGGGGTCCAGCATCATCAAGTACTTCCGCCACCTGCTGGACACCATAAATCAGACTCAGGAAGAAGCTTCGCTGGTAGCTGATGGAGTCGTAGACGTGAAGCAAATATCGACGTCGCTTCAGAAAGTGGATATTTTTACAAAAGGGCTAAACCCGTCGGAGTTTCTCCGCGCCCGTGGCATGCTGTTAGGAGTTTGATCACCTCCCCTCTTCGTAATCAGACTTTACGTCTTGAGGGTTGGATGGTGTATGTGTGTACCATATGTTTAAAGAATGTTCGGGAGATTTGTGTTGGAGGAAAACATTCGCTGCTAATCCAACGCAGCTGAGAAAGGCAGAACAACTGATAATGAGTCAGAAGATAACAACATTGTTTCGAGAGGACATGGATATTGTTTCGAGAGGACAGTGAGAGAGAATTGGTTCTGATGCATTGGTACTAGAATGACGAAGTTCTTGAGAGGACATGTTGGAGTAATTGCAGTACAAGAACGACTCTATTCTTCTGCATGGGTTTATGCAGTATTGTGAAGGCGTTGCCAAGTCTGTAACCGTCACGTGAAGACAGCTTGGGCGTCTGTGTGGATAATAATATCACTCTGTGTGTTTGCCTACCTAACCCCGCATCACATGCCAGCTAATTCGTAGCCACAGCTGAAGGAATAGCTGTACAGCGACTGCAGTGACAGTTCTGTTGCGTCAACAGTAACCAAGCGGGATGGAACGTCCGGTCCTCACCTGTCTCCGTTGTACAGGGCATCGAAGTGCTTGACGAGCGCAGAGCCACCGGGAAAAATCTCAGTTGGCCATTCAGAGCCACGATGAAGCCCGTGTAGGTGAACGCGTTGTGGCCACAGAAAGTGACCTCGTCCAGTAGCTTAATGTCGGTCACGCTGTCCCTTCCCGTGCTGATATTGCGTGGAAAAACGAACGCAACAAAACGAATTGTTTACATATCAGCACTGTCAAAGCGGGAAGATGTCGGCAACTCTTGTACTTCTGTGTTTAAAAGGTTCCTCGAGAAACAGCTAGCCGGTGAAATGATCCCCGTGAATCAAAGGTAACACAGCAGTGCTTCGACGCGAAGTTACAGAATGTTCTTCTTGCTGAAAATGATGTAAATATTTTTCTTTAGTGCTCAAGGCCGCCGCCTCCTTGTTTCGCCAACCACGATTATCATGGCGGTGTTGCCGACAATCGTTCCATCCGACTTCTGCGCCTCTAACTCCAACACAAAGAAAGCGAAGCGAATGGTTTACATGATCCACACACAGAGTACATAGCACAAAGCAGCAGACGTGTATTGTCTTGACGCACCATAACGTTAAACTCAGGAGACGGGTTGGTTAAGCGTGAGTCCTGTGCTGTAGACCCCCCTTTCTCATTCACCTCACCCGAACGCCCAACCCTTTCGAAGACTTTGGTTGCACCCCGAGCACTCCAATGCACCGGGGTTAGACCTGCCCCCGCACCAGTCAATTCCACACTCAAATCCACCCCACTCGACCCACATGCCCGGGAAGACGGTGGACGTCGAGGCAACCGTGGGAGGTGGAGGTGCCAGGGTTTGGGTGAGAGGCTCCGTTGATGCTTGACGGCCGGAGGTGGATCGTACACAATAAGAACTAGTCGTCGGAGACCTCGGAGACGAGGAAGCGGTTCCGTGCTAGTCTCGAAAGACAAACGAACCGTTTGACCCTTGCCTTGAATCGGAAGAAGAAGGGGATGTTGATGATGATGATGACGATGATGATGATGACGAAGGCCTACTGGGAGACGATCTAGCGGAGGGCGACGTATCGACAGACGAAGATTCCTGGGAGACGATCTAGCGGAGGGCGACGTATTGGCAGAGGAAGATTCCAATGATTAAGATGAACTGGGAGCCGTAGCAGACAGAGACCCACTGGCGGGCGAAGTATCGGCAGGTGGTATTGTAGCGGGCGAAGCGGATGGAGTAGAACTCGCATCCCTCTGAATGCGCTGCATGATCTTCCTTCTCATCTTCCGGCGTTACAATCCGACAAGATAACGTGTGGCGGTCGTCCAAGTCACGAGTAGCCAAAATGTACATGTATTTGGAAAAGAGGGTTTCGTCCTCGACAGACGTTGGGGAGTTTCAACCTTTATGAAGGTGATCTCCACATTACCCCCCCCTTTTTCGAGGCTTCTTCTTGTTTGCTAGGCAAGAGAAGTCTTCTTGGGGTAACCGGAACCCGACCGGCTGGCGGCGAGTAGAACCAACAATCTTCTGCGCGTGTGTGCGGGTGCGCCACTTCCGCCACGCATTGCCAGAAGTTTCGAGTTCGATAGACAGTGCATCGTTTCTTGGCCCACCCACCGTTTTTCTTTTTTTCCCGTACTCCGGCAGAAAATTGGGTGAGCAGTGGGTTTTGAACCCGTGTCTTTTGCGACCAAAGCAGACACGCTCCNAGTCTTCTTGGGGTAACCGGAACCCGACCGGCTGGCGGCGAGTAGAACCAACAATCTTCTGCGCGTGTGTGCGGGTGCGCCACTTCCGCCACGCATTGCCAGAAGTTTCGAGTTCGATAGACAGTGCATCGTTTCTTGGCCCACCCACCGTTTTTCTTTTTTTCCCGTACTCCGGCAGAAAATTGGGTGAGCAGTGGGTTTTGAACCCGTGTCTTTTGCGACCAAAGCAGACACGCTCCCATCTCTTCGTCGACGCCATTGTGGAAAAGAGGGTTTCGTCCTCGACAGACGTTGGGGAGTTTCAACCTTGATGAAGGTGGTCTCCACATGTACAGTAGTCTTATTTCATACGTATTACTTCCATCCAAAAAAAATAATCGAAAGGTGGTGCAGTAGTATGTAGAGCTCGCAGACGATGTATCTCTCCATCACTAACTGTAGTCTATATTTCACACCCCGACAACACAACAACGAACAACAACAGGTTCCCACTTTTGTGCGAGGCTCGCCGCCTGTTTCCTTTGAGGGAAACCAACAACAGTAGTAGTAGTAGTGGTGAGTGGTAATATAATGTGGTGTTGTGTCGAGTCTCAGCAATAAACAGCAGCTTGAAATACCGGTTTGTTCGTCCACCAGCATCCAAGCCCACCGCGGTTAGAACCGTACATCACAGTGCAGGCCCACTAAATAGTAAGAAACACCCTCGTGAGAAACCGAGGCTCAGATTTTTGGGTTGCTTAAGAAAAAGCGCCTAAGAAATTGAGCTACTTTGACGGAGAGTGATAAGAAACGGACTGATAAGGAAAAGCACAATTTCGACTTCCTAGACATAACAAACAGATGATCCAAGGTTGTCCGCAGGAAATAAGAAACGGCGTCCACGCGCATACAATGGGCGTGGGCCTTCTTCCGCCGCAGGAGGGTATGATCTCCTTGAGACCGCGTCGGCGGACCCCCCAGAAGCGCCGCCACCGCTCACAAAAAAACTCGTGTTCTTCATGCACAAGGAAGGCAATGCCGCTTTCAGACGCATCCATCGGCAACCTCGAGAGGTTGTCGAAGTTTGTTGATGCCGGCTTCATCAAGGAGAGCAGCCACAAAGATTCCATCAAGGAGCACGTGATGGCCAACAACCCATCGACGACAAGTTCTGGTCGTATGTAATGTGGAGTGCATGGCCAACTTGCTGTCCAGCGGCATGTTTACGGCGGAAGACTTCCGAGAGCAGCTAGATGCAAAAGTTGCAGACCTTTTGCGAGACGGAGCACCACGGTCGGCAGCGGCGGGCGGAGAAGCAGGGGTTGGTAGGTCGCAGGTGGTGGAGACTCCTAGGCCCGCACAGAAAAAGGGCATGCGCACCGCCAAGGAAGCGAGTGCGGCGGCGAACACGATGCACGGGAACATCGTCAACTGCTGGGCCGCATCAACAAACGAGCCGGTGAGTTGGTTGGAGATTCCGTTTGCATCCTTTGGCCATGTTCGTGAATGACATGTGTTTGTCCGGGGCATCACCTGTTTCGTCTCCCTCGCCCGCATTGCTCGTCTGCAGAGAATATCTAGCACGAAAATATTCTGCGGAGGACTCTTTTGGTTCACCATCGAGTTTGCGGACGCTGTTTCGGATCCTGGCAGTGCCCTCTTTTTTTTACTCTCGTGTTTTTTGTCAACTTTTTTTTCTGCAACACGTGCAGCTGGTGTCGAAGTGTGCCAATCTGGCCGCCACAGCAACCAAAACACGAAATGTTTTGCGGGGGATTCTTTTGGTTCACCATCGAGTTCGAGGGCGCGGTTTTGAATACTGGCACAGCCCGTTGTTTTACTCTCGTGTTTTTTTCAAATTTTCTTTTCAGCGACACTTGCAGCTGTTGTCGAAGCGTGCCAGTCACGCGTCGCTGCCGTTGAAAATGTCTGTTGTAAATTACTGGGAGGGACAATCGACAAACATTTTTTGCTGCACTCTAAAATCCCCGTACCTCGGGCCTCGCTTTGCTGCTATTTTCTCGCAGATCAAGCGTACCCGCAATGGCATCGTGGAGGAAGTCACCCGCGTCCACTATCCCATCGCACCACCTCCTCCCAAGTTGAAGTGGCTGTACTGCCCGAAGACCGTTGCCTCCGAACAATGTCGATCGCTACACTGTAGTGCCGTGCACCCAGCTCCTCTTCGGCATCTTGGACGAGGGCTCAGGCGCGCCCTCACGACGGGTGGGACCATGACGACTCTTCCTTGGCACGGGTACTCGGGCAGGTGTTTTAATGTCGGGCACACCACTGCGGCCGCCAGAAAATGTACCACGTGCGAGGGAGCTGTTCGTTTGAGCTGCAACCAAGGATCCAAGGCGGTGGTACATCAGACTTGCCTTTGGTCGGACGAAGAACGCACCAAGCGGAAGAAAACACGAGGGGCTGAGAAGAGGACGCAGTACAGCAACAGGAAGAAGGCTGCGGTGGTCGCGGAGCTGCGAGAGCTGGAGGCCGATCACGCCGAAAAGATCTGGCATGTTCACGGCGTGTCGTGGCAGCAGTTCCTGGCAAGGAAGACCGGCATTCCCCAACCCAACATCTGCAAGTGGAAAGGTGACGCAGAGAAGCTAATCGCAGCCGCGGCCAATGACTTGAAGAAATACCTTTTCAAGACTGGCAGGGAGAGGAGGTGGTTCGGAGACGCAGAAAGAAGCTGCACTTGCTGCTGCTGCAACGGCGCAACAGAAAGCTCAGAGTGTCGACAGCCTGGATTCGAGTCAACGCGAGAAAGCTCGTGGTGGAAATGTATCCGGACGACCCGCGTGCAAAGAACTTTTCAGCGTCGGACCGGTGGTGCAGGAAGTTCGCGAAGCGCCACCATCTTCCGAAACGAAGGCGCCNCGACAGCCTGGATTCGAGTCAACGCGAGAAAGCTTGTCGTGGAAATGTATCCGGACGACCCGCGTGCAAAGAACTTTTCAGCGTCGGACCGGTGGTGCAGGAAGTTCGCGAAGCGCCACCATCTCTCGAAACGAAGGCGCACAAACATGAAGAACAAGTCGGTGGAGGACCGTCTTCCGCAGATGAAGAGCTTCCACAGGAGGCTGCGCCAGCTGCTGCAGGAACCACCCGTTCGCCGGGCCGCTGCTGGGTGCGCCGCCGAGAACAACGGCGCTGCGATCGTTCCTGTGGAATCGCCCCACTACGGGCGCTTCAGCCTGAATACGCGTTTCAACGTCGACCAGGTTGGGCTCGCATTTGTCAACGGCCTCGACTCGACATGGGACGAGACGGGAGCTTTGCGAGTGCAAATTGGGCAGCCATTCCCTGGTCTTGAGAAGCGACAGTGCACCGTCAACTGTTGCATCGGAGCTGGCNCAGGTTGGGCTCGCATTCGTCAACGGCCTCGACTCGACATGGGACGAGACGGGAGCTTTGCGAGTGCAAATTGGGCAGCCGTTCCCTGGTCTTGAGAAGCGACAGTGCACCGTCAACTGAAGCATCGGAGCTGGCGACAAGTTGAGGCGGACCGCGGTTATTTTCCGCGGCAACGGCAAAGTCTCAGCGGTGGAGAAGGCGGCGTACGACCCCGGCGTGGACGTGCTCTTCCAGGAGAACGCGTGGATGGACGACCCAACGTGCATGGCGTGGGCAAAAAACAGCTTCCTACGCAGCATCAAGGGGGAGGAAGGTGTCGTTCCAGAGGAGCAGTCCATCCTTTTCGCGGACAACCTGCACGCGCAGACAACGGACGAGTTCAAGAAACTCCTTCACGGCGAGTGCAACACGCTGCTGCGGCTTCTTCCCCCCAAGTTGACCGACGAACTCCAACCGGTCGATGCCGGCTATGGACACCTCCTCAAAGTCGAAGTCGGTAACGAACTGGATGAATTTCTTGGGCACGAGGAAAACCTTTGCCTGTGGGAGACCATCAAGCTTTCAGCTGGTGCAAGGCGAATCCTTTTCACGCGATTCATTGCAAGGGCGGTCGCGCAAATGGACGCTCGGCCTGGGTACCGCCATGGCCTGTTCGAGAAGACCGGACTGGCGATGACGGCAGACGGGTCGTTGGACGACCGCGTCACTCCGGAGGGTGTAGTTGGGGCGTACAACTTCATGGACGGGGGCACGAGCAGTGACGAGGAGATGCCCGACCAGGATGAAGAGGTCGGCGACGACGATGGGGGGGCGGGCGGCGGCGAATCAAGCTGCGACAGCGACGCAAGCGCACATGACGATGGTAAGTTTTCGAGTCTAGGTCCGGTTTGTATTTCGCCTTTGCCCCTCGTTTTGCATGCACTGGTGGGGGGCTGTGAATTTGTTCAAACGCGCGTGTCTCACGCCGGCTTTTTCTCGACAATTTTTTTCACATCGCTTCATTTGCGAGGTGATGGCCACGGCGATTTTTAAGACCCCCTGTCACAGCTAGACAGCGACGATGACGTCTACTCCGACGATGACATCATCACGATGGAGCTTCCGGTCGGATTCCGTCTTCAAGTGTCTCCCCCAGAAAAGCTGGATAGCGCATTGATTAAGCGTTGCGTGTTCTTGAGGCGTGGTATGGGGTGGTTCTTGGGGCAGATCAGCCGGGCAGCGCCCCCGCAAACTAGCCACACGTACGACTACCGCGTGGTTTTGGCGTACGATCAAAGCACCATCAGTGTGAAGATGCCTCTAGATGCATACGATGTAGACGAGGCGAACGCAGCCGTAGGAGCGTGGGCGTTGGTCGAGCCGATCGACGATTCGAATGAGACGGCGGGGGTGTGTGAGAGTGAACAGCCACGCCGGCAGGGCAGTAGGGCGCGAACACCCAACGTTCGCAACATTGACCAACCGGGATAGCGCATGCCAAGTTGTGACAACTTCACCAATCGATTTCGAAGGGCGTTAGGGATATATGGAGTATTATGTCCGCACGCACATTAGCACTCCCCCCCGCCGGCTCATTCGAATCGTCTATCGGCTCGATCAACGCCCACGCTCCTTTCAGTTCAGTACCGCCGGGTGTCGTGCAAGCGTGTACCCCGCGGGTAGTGCAAAGCTTCGTGGCTGGAAAAGGAAATAGGGATGATAAGAAATCGTGCAATTTGCATGGTGGCGAAAAGATAGGAAATGGCGAACATGAGAAATCGTGCATTTCTCGTCGGGGAAAAATAGGAATTGCCGACTAAGAAATTCAGCTCACTATGGCTGCGGCAATAAGATTTGAGCCTCAGCTGAAAATAGGTGATTCTTATGAGTGAGCCGGCACTGTAAAGGGGGGCAGGAAAGGGGTTTTGACGCTATTATAGCTCTTTTTTTTACACTTGAATCCATATCGAAGGTAGCGGTAGCCTCTGAGAACAGTCCGAAATCGTCGCCGGAACCAAGCGGCATCCAACATTTATGTGTCACAGCCGTGCTCACCGCCACGGACCGTAAACCCCTGAACGGAGGCATCAGCTACTGCTGTAAACCCGAGACTGGGGTCCGTGGCGGCGAGCACAAGCAGTACAAGACACTGGGTGTTGGTCTAATTCGCGGAGGTTTGCGGAGATTGTATGTAGACCGCTACCAACGCAGTACGACCCTCGATATCACCACCACAGAAGAAGAGCAGATTTGAGCGCGCTAACCCGTACCCTCCGCTGCTATAATAATAGGATGTCCTCTAGTCTAGTGATATAAGTACTGCACCAGGCTCGTAGCAACCCAGAGCTTCTTGAGCGCCTCCCGCTTTGGCCCTTTTGACTCGAATTTACAACAGTAAATTTGTATCTTGATTTCAAAGGAGGCATGTGGAGGTATTGCGTCTGGACGCGTGAAATGTAGTCTATGAATGTTTTGAGAAGCCTCTACTGCTGCCGTCCTATGCGAGAATCGACGATTTCTGCTTTTTTTCGCGATGCCTTGCGACTGGTTTTGTTTCCTTCGTGTGCCATTTCTGGTGCTCTTGCGTTTGTTTTCAAAATTTGAAAATTTGTCCAACATCAAACCTCGTGTTCTGTTGCGAAGATTTACTTCTGTCTGCGACGGAAATTACACGATGGCTCCCCGTCACCACAACAAAAATAAATTGCGCAAACGTAACCAACCAACGTCAGTTTTCAAGTACATGTGGAACAACGATGCCGCTTCGGAAACTTGGACGACGCACACTACTCTGTTCGAAACTATGGGACAGTTCGACCAAGACAAAGCGTTCCCTTGGGGACGCTGCTGCTTTGTGACTTGCTCGACATGTAAACCAAAAAAGTACTGAGATCGGCTCTAGACTACTCTCACCAACCAATCAACGCGGCCCGTTTGGTTACAATAGTAAGACACCTAAGTAACTGCTGTATCATACATGTAGACCAGTACCTGCGAAGAAAAAGAAGTCAACACACAGGGTTCCAAGCAAAGCCGATCGATACAGTACTTACGTACGTGTGCGGAGACCTCTCGATCGACGGCATCCATACACCACACACCACCGGTCGCCCCGGTGGTCTAGTGGTATCCTCGTAATCCGCTAGTCGCAGAGGCCGTGAGGTCGAATCCCCATGGGGTGAAAAACTTACGAAACTTGCGGGTGAAAGCGAAATATAGCTACAAAGCTCTCGTGAGTACCAAAGTTCGACGTTAGCACCGTTCGTTGACGAGGGAAGGGGACGGCTGGACCCTTCAATTCAGGTAAAAATAAAATTAAGCACGCACCGCAGGAGGAAGGTGGCGCATGAAAAGAAACAACAAAGGAGAAAAAAGCTCGGGTGTTCACCCCCTCCTGTGTGCAAACCCTCTCTCTGACAACCAATACCTTGACAAAGAAACCACTCCACCAGCCCCCCTGCTGTAACATCCATTCTATCCTGAACATGAAGTAAAAAAATCAATCAACAATCAATCCAACAGCCCCCCTGCTGCATCATTCATCCCGAAACATCAAAACCAAAACAAACCACCTGCGACTAGGATCATGGAACAATACTCCCCCCCCCATGATCCCCCCCCCCGGTGTTTAC
>CACKRE030001510.1:3523-13582 GCA_902602495.3 Ectocarpus sp. CCAP 1310/34 | reverse complement strand
CCCACAAGGCCTCCGCGTCCGTCACCACCGTCGTCTTCTTCCCCGCCGACCTGCCCTTCTTGCCTGTGTACTCCACTTGTGTCCCGATCTTGACCATGTCCGCCGTCACCTTGGGGTCCTTGTCGAACTCGGCCACGGCGACCATGAGCATCGCGGCAAAGAACAAGTTGAACAGCAGCGGGGCCAGGTTGCATCCCTGTCGGAGGCCTTGGCCCACGTCGAACCATTCCGAGTACTGCCCGTCGTCCGTTCGGACGCGCGCCCTCATGCCCTCGTGGAAGTGGCGAATGACCGCCAGCATCTTCATGTGTAGTGGCACGAATGAATGTTGAGTACCACATATCGCGTATCTTGGAATCGATCTATTGAGCGTGGCGGCGAGATTGCGCGATGCGCTGCAGCTCGACTACTGCTGAGAGGTGGAGCTTGCTGTGTGGCTTGAATTGAAGGGCCAGCCCGTAGCTACAAGCAGATACCCTGGTCATCCTGTGGGAGTCTCTCGATGTGGAGTTACAGCGGCGAGTAGAACCTACTGTCACGAGTCGCTAGCACGCAGGGTAGAGGTCTCAAGTGTGTAAGCAGTAAGTACNCCCCCCAACTTGACATCACGACACAAAAGAATCCACACGATACACGGGTAAATGTCCCCCCACCCCAACATGCACGAATCAGCAGCCACTGGTGCGGTGACGACGATCTTCAGTGAAGACAACGTTCCAGCTCCTGACGCGTCAACTCCTCCCAGTTCTGGTAACTGTAACGCACACGCCAGTAGCGGTCTCGGTAACCAAATACTTGTTCTTGGAGCTTTTGCCCTCCGCCAAAGTCTTTCTGGAAAGTGAAACCTTTTGGGTAGATTCGCAGGGCTTCACGAGGGGACAACGGTGCACGCGGTAGGGAGCGTGGGGTAAGTTGAGACGCCAATTCAGGATAGTACAGATGCCATAGTGCAATGAACCCGTCCAACTGCAAGCGTGTGAACGTGCGGAGAAGCTCAGGTTCCGACAGCCGCACGGACTCTACACCAGTCTGTGATACGGCTTTGTACTCCCACACCAAGGCACCGGTAGGCGAATGCACACGACGGCAGTCAGAGAGGGAGACAAACGTCCCTAGTCCAGGTTGCTCGACAGGTGCTGCACAATCAGGGCCCCACGCGAACTGCATGAATTCCTCGGCAATAGAATGTCTCAAATGGGGTGGGCGAAGGTGCAAGAGTTTCAACTCGGCCGTGCAAACTCTCCGCGAACGCAGCTTTCTACCCTGCATCTTCACTTGCACACTCAAGCCCCTCTGCAAAACTTCTTCTACTGTCCAAGGGCCGGTGTAGAGGTCGTGCTGCAACTTCCGGCCCCGCTTGTCTCGGTGAAGATTGCTGTCGGCTTCGCGCACCATAACCAAGTTGCCTTTCTCTACCGTTAGCGACGCCGTACTCCTCGAAATATTGGCGTTCGTCTTGGCCCTCGCTGCTACCCGCAGGTCGTGGCGCTTCTCGAGCACCAACCGAACTTCCCGAAGGTTCTGCTTGCGCCGTTCAACGAAGTTGTCCAAACCTCCCGAAGGATCTTGGTTACCCTCGTCTGAAAGCGGCACCAGCGAGTCCAACGAGGTGCGGGGTTTACGACCGAACAACAGTTCAAACGGGGTCATGTGCGGGTGAACGGAAATGTCTGGCAGCGTGCGCTTAATCCAGATGGCAGGCGATACATACTCATCCCAACGGTCGTTCCAGCATTTGCACAGCTCTGCCAACAGCTCTTGCATCCAGCCTCCTAGCCTCTCAACTGAGCCTTGCCCTTGGGCATGATCTGCTACTGCAAAAGCGATATCCGCCTGTAACCACCGGCACAGGTGAGTCACTACTTCTCCGCGGAACTCTTTACCGCCATCGCAACGAATGGTTGTGGGGACGCCGAAAGTTAAACACAGTTCCTACAATGCTCTAGCTACTCCTATTGCTTCCTTGGTCGCAAGAGGGAAACCGAAAGGGAATTTGGATGCACGGTCTACCACAAGCAGGATGTACTTGTTACCAGACAATTATGTCGTGTCAATTTTGAGTAGGTCAATCTCAAGTTCATCCCAAGGTTCCAATGGTCTCCCTGGCAGCATAGGTACGCGTTTACTAGTGGGCCTTCTGCGACGTCTGCAGCTACACGACAAAACGTACTGACGGACATCTCGTGTGAGTTTAGGCCAGTGCAAGTGATCCCGAATTAGTGCTAAGGTCGCTCCAACTCCTGCGTGTCCATGTAATGTGTGGACCAACGCTAGGATGTCAGCCACCATGCTTTTGGGGGTCGCTATTACCAGTTTTCCTTTCTCAAACTCGAACCTTAGCACTCCCTTATCATCCAAACTGTATCCTGCTTCACCACTCCCCCCTAGATCCCGCCGAACCTGGCCCAAAAGGGCATCGTCTTGCTGGCGCCGAATAAGCGTGTCCGGGTTCTTCAGCACTCGTAGTGCCCTGTGAATTGCCGTCGACCCCGTGTCTACCGCTGACCGAAAGGGCAACTCCCCCCCTGCTGAAAGCACCTCCTCCACGTCGGCGGACCTTGTGCACTCGGGCTGCACCGGCTCCGGTGGATGAGCCGGGGGTAGCTCGATGGCCTCAGGTGCGAACGCGCGTTGTAGTCCAGTTGATAACACCTGTGCCACGGTAGGCAGCTGAGGGTCTTTGAGGGGTTGTAGGCGTACTGAGGGCGTGCGTCGTCTGCCTGAGCGACGTGGCGGTGCAAGTTCATCGAGCGAGGCACAGGCAGCGAACAGGAAGTCAGCCAATAGTGGTGCTATGACCGCGGGATCAATCTCACTATCGGCATTTACGGGTTCGGATTCGTCCGTGCTCGAGAGGTTCGCGAGACGCACACCATCAAGCACAGGGCCTGGCGGGCCCACAAAAGTAGCGGAATCCGGGGACGTGAAATCGTCAGGAAAAGAGCCGTCTACATCTACGGAGGGGCTACTGGCGACGGGGAGACGGGACAGAGCATCTGGCAACACGTGATGTACTCCTGCCCTCCATTCTAGTACTATGTCGTACTCCATGAGGCGAAGAGCCCATCTATAACTTGGGACAAAGTTCTCTACTACGAAACAACCACGTGAGTGCAGAGCAATCCGTCACGACTTTGAACAGTCTACCAGCTAGGTACGGCTTGAAATGATCAACGCCCCACAATACTCCCATGCATTCCCGTTCCGTGGGTCCCCGTCGAGCGTCGGTGCGAGAGAACTTGTGGCTAGCGAAAGCGATGATCCTGGGTGTACCGTCTATTGTCTGCAGCACGGTAGCACCTGCGCCCACTGAGCTAGCGTCTGAGTGCAGCTCACAAGGCTAACACGGTAGGGGGAGCCAGGCACTGTCTTAGGTGGTGGAAGGCGTGTTCCTCCGCTTGCCCCCACTGAATTGGGAGTTTACGTGCGCAAAGTCCTTGNACGCGTGAACGCGGAAGGTAGAACTGTTAGTCCGAAACCCGCACGGGTAAGCTCTNCGTGAACGCGGAAGGTAGAACTGTTAGTCCGAATACCGCACGGGTAAACTCGTACAACATGCCGTCTGCGTCACGGAAGGCTGTTTTATACCGATCCTTTTCGGCAATTTCAATTTGATGAAAGCCCGACGCTAGATCGATCTGAGTGAAGTACCGCTTGCCTTTCAGTCCATCGAATATGGTTTGCATATCACCTAGCCCGCCACTGTCGGCTACCAGAAGCTTGTTCAACACCCTCCAGTCAATACACAGTCGTATAGTTCCATCTTTCTTCTTGACACACAAGCATTGAGCTGCCCAGAGTGACATGGTGAAGAGGCGAAGATTGCCTGTTCGGTCCATTCTATTGATATGGTTGATGCGAAACCACGCAACAACCGTTTAACGTCGTGACGGTCCTACGGCTCTCGGCACGAGGATTAAGAGGTCTTGATGGAGCAAGAAGCAAATACTTGATATCTACAGCAAACTGGTTGCTTATTAACACGCGACATTTTCTTGGGTACTTCGCTTCGTGTGGCGGTGGCTGTTGTTGCTGATCTTCTCGCACCAAGGCTAAGCTGCTGTTCCTTGTCCAACGAGACTCATCATAACCTCCCCCCCTCGGAAGGCAATCATTCACGGTGTCGGAGAAGTGATATTACGTCGCGGGAGATTCCCCCTTGCTGAAGACATCCAGAGGGTGTTTGCAGCAATACATGGTAATCCCGCGACGTACTTCGAACGTAGGAGAAACTCCCGCCCATGCCATGGCGTGGAGTACCCGATACACTCACAACTACTGGAAAACAACTGGACGATAGCATGCTATTTTTGCAGGATTGAAAACGGACTACGCGTGCCACATGATTGGACACACACGCGCAGTGCGTGGGAGGGTACTCGAGCAAAACAAACGGTAAGCAGCGGGCAAGCGCATGGGTTGTGTCAGTACGCTGGTCACACACAATGTGCGCGCTCAATGAATATTCGCAGCGACACAGACACAGCAGGCACCGGAAGAAAACGCAAGCGTGAAGTTGGTAGTGTTAGGAGAGTTATGTAGGCGGTTGTGTCAATAAGCTGGTCACACACAATGCGCGCGCTCATTGAATATTCGCAGCGACACAGACACAGCAGGCACCGGAAGAAAACGCAAGCGTGAAGTTGGTAGTGTTAGGAGAGTTATGTAGGCGGTTGTGTCAATAAGCTGGTCACACACAATGCGCGCGCTCATTGAATATTCGCAGCGACACAGATACAGCAGACAACCGAAGAAGCGTGCTAGGGATGTTGTTAGTGCTAAGTGTTGGTTGATCAAACTGAGCCTGCGCTCTTGAACATTCGTCGGTGTGTGAACCTTGTGCTTGCGAGCATGGGATGGTTGCGAAGCAGCTGAATCGGAAGCGCGAGTGATGGAATAGTTCGTGGGGCATGACGCGCGTGGGAGATTCGACCGGCGTTTCAAACCGACCTCACGGTCTAGCAGCTGCCCCCGCGAGAGATCTCTTTTGGATCTCCGTTGGCACGACAAGCGCTGCTAATGCGTACGGGGCCGTGCCGGATAATCCCCTCGGTCTACGATAGTGCCTGGGTGGTACGACATGCCTTCAAAAACCCGTGCTCCAGACCGCGGCACCTCCCCCCTTGCGGAAAGCAGTAGTCCGCGGTCCCCGGGAAACTGTGCTGCGACGGTCACGTGATATCCCCCCCACGAAAAATGGCGGGACTGCTGTTGCCATAATAAATAGGACGAAAACACACACACAACACACAAACACAGGTGGCAAGAAAACAATGAACAAGAACATCACGACGTGAGACGTGCGTTTCCTCCCAAAGCGTCGAAAGGAACACTCAAGGTGTCCAGTGGCTCTGGCCAAAGTCGCAAGAGCGGCCGAATCGGGTTCGGGCCAATGAAGTAATCACGAATTAGTGAAAATGGTAGTCTGACTCTTGTAGTTCATGTTATGTGTGGATTACATCGAGAATATTGGCCCCCATGCATTTGGGGGTCGACATCAGAAGCTTGGGCTTGCAGCTCTCAACCTCGTAACTCAGAACTCCCCTACCATCCACACTGTAGCCTGAGCTGCACCCTTCCCTAGATCCTCCCGAACCTGACCCCAAAGGGTATCCTCCTGCTGGCGTCGAACGAGCAAATCCGGGCCCTTCGGCACGCATAGCGCCCGGTGGACCGCTCGCCGTGGACCCTGTGTCCACTGCCGCATTTAGGGGCAACTACCCACGTGCTGAAAGCACCCCCCCCCCGTCGACGAACATGGCGCGCTCGGGGTGGGCCGGCTCCGATCGAAAGTAGCAGACGCACAGCAGCGACGTTCGTACGCTCGGCAGCGCCCCGGCCGACGCAAGGCGCACCGGATTCACAAAGTGCAACCGCGCACAACCGGCAGCGACGGCGTACAGACAAAACGCGCTCACAGCGATTAGATAAAGGGAGACAAATAGATATAAATAAAAAATGATAAATAGGACCTAGAAGGACGGACGCACTCACCAAGCCAATCGCAAAACCACACAACAACGCGCGGCGGGGCGCACCTACAGGCGCACAGCTAACAGCCAAGAAAATTGAGGGATAAAAGGGAAGCAAACGTTAAAAGGAGTTACAAGATGAACAACAACGCCCTGTGCGCGGCG
Organism: Ectocarpus sp. CCAP 1310/34; assembly: GCA_902602495.3. Taxonomy (NCBI): domain Eukaryota; class Phaeophyceae; order Ectocarpales; family Ectocarpaceae; genus Ectocarpus; species Ectocarpus sp. CCAP 1310/34. Next base: position 7,445 of record CACKRE030001510.1, on the reverse strand, counting down.
TACGAGCTGCGCCGTACGCACCCAGCGTACTTCAGAAACGCGTGAAGTGCGACAACAAGCACAGAAGGAAAGTCAACATGCCGCGAAAGGCGCAGAAACTGTAACCGCAGCTTGCAGCGAAAGGTGCAACCGGGTCCGAGGGGAGGTCAGCACAAAGCCACCGGCGCACAAGGCGCCACCTGGTCAGAGACAAATACGGGAGGCAATCCAAGGAGCAAACGGAAGACAGCAGAGCGCCGAGCGGCGCAGAGAACAGCGGACAGGAAGGTTAACACATCGCGATCGGCGCACAAAACGCAACCGGCTCAGGGCCACAGGGCTCGAAAAAGGCAGAACCGGAAGCAAAAGGTAGAACAGGTACGGGAAAGAGTGAGGACAAAAACGAAAGGGCTTACTTGGCAATTTTGGCCTATGAGCGAGAATTGTGTGGCGACACCATTCAGACGTGCTGCATGTAAATTAAAAAAAATTACGGTAACATTATGTTACAAACGCAGCTGACAAATGTGCAAAAATAAAAAGGGTAAATATCGGTGAGTGAAAATACGTGCAGCGCAGCAGGTGACAGCTTAATGCTCTCAACCTGCTCAGGTAGCATTCGCAACGTTCGCCAACTGGAGGGAAAAGCGACGACGGACAAAGGACAAAAAAAAACAACGGAGGGAGTAACGAAGGTCAGGGCAGTAACCAGCCACGGGATACGTGCACAGCAACCGGTTACCTACCGGACACCACTTCAACTTGGGACCGATCAAAAGTAGCACCGAGAAAGGAGAGGTGAACGATTACAGTACAAAAGAAAAAAAAATAAATACTTAGAAGTACATGAATGTCATTCAAGTACATAAATAGTGAAGGAAAAAAGGAATGGACATAGATAGCAAGAAATACTAATAATGATAATCAAGGATAGAAAAGGAACAAGAGAAAACAGAAAATAAAATAGTACAAGGAAGAAAAAAAAAGAAAGGATATACAGGAAGAAAAAAACTAATAATAATAATCAAGGATATGAGAGAAATAAAAAAAAGAAAGAGAAGTAAATAAAATACTAAAAGAAGGGAAAAAACACAGTGACCACAGTTGGAAAAATATTACTAAATGATGATGTAAATGATCAATAATAAATAATAATAACAAAGAAAAAAAAAAAAGAGAAACGGAGAGTGGCTTCCAATCCGAGAATCGAACTCGGGTTTCCACAGCAAGAACAAGGAAGGCGCATGTATCGGAGTTAACCTACGTGGGACAATGTACAACTTCATCGACTCCGCCTGTTTATCGTACAACGCGTGTCAAAAAAACACGGAGTCTTCAGACGGAGTAATGATAGATGGAACGAGTTAACCTACTACTACATGGTACAACATCATCACTCCACCTGATCGTCGTACAACGCGTGTTGAGAAACACAACGCGTATAAAAAAAACACGGCCTGGTCGTCGTACAACGCGTGTTAAATAAACACAAACACGCGTGTTAAAAAACACAAGAGTTTTCAGACGGAGAAATGGTAGATGTAACGAATTAACCAACCTACATGGTACAACATCATCACTCGAACTGATCGTCGTACAACGCGTGTAAAAAAACACAATGCAGGGCGTATAAAAAAACACGGCCTGGTCGTCGTACAACGCGTGTTGATAAACACAAGCACGCGTGTTAAAAAACACAGGGTCTTTNCACGGCCTGGTCGTCGTACAACGCGTGTTAATAAACACAAACACGCGTGTAAAAAACACAAGAGTTTTCAGACGGAGATAGATGTAACGAATCAACCAACCTACATGGTACAACATCATCACTCGACCTGATCGTCGTCCAACGCGTGTTGAAAAACACAATGCGTATTAAAAAACACGGCCTGGTCGTCGTACAACGCGTGTCTAGACTATACTAGTATGGACCACATCTATCATTGCTCCGTCTGAAAACCCTGTGTTTTTTAACACGCGTGTTTTGTGTTTATTAACACGCGTTGTACCACGACCAGGCCGTGTTTTTTTTAATTCGCGTTGTGTTTTATAACACGCGTTAACGACGATAAGTTGATTAAGTTGTACATTGTCCCACGTAGGTTAACTCCGATACATGCGCCTCCCTTGTTCTTCCTGTGGAAACCCAAGTTCGATTGTCGGATTGGACACCATGTCACGAGTCGCTAGCACGCAGGGTAGAGGTCTCAAGTGTGTAAGCAGTAAGTACGTAGCAGCTCCCGCTCACGGCACGGTCTATGGTGCGAGGAAGGGGGTTATTGCTCCTGACAGGTGTTCGCTCATGCAACGATGCACACACACTGACCTCTTCTTGCGCAATCGAACGACTGTACCGAGTGCGATGAGTAGTGAAGATACTCGTACCAGCTGTAGTAGTAGCCGATGTAGTGTCGGAGCAAAGGCCTCCTTGTGGATGTTATGGTCTTATTCTTTTAGTTCAAGCTCAGGATGGTAGCTTGGTTGTGAGCAGAGGAGGGCGAGTCCGGACAGCTCTCGCAGAGGCTCCGCAGAATGCGGCCAACTACCTCTGTGGGGGTGTACTTGCGGGACAATGAATGTCTCGAACCGTAACACTACAGCAGAGGCCACCGCCCGAGGCCACACCGCCATGCAACAGTTTGAGGCAGGAATAGCCAATCTGGGGACATCTAGCAACTTGTCTAGCTCCTAGCTGCAGCATCCGATGACGACGACACGCATATGCTCGTGACGCTGCTGATTAGACCTTCAATTTGGGCCGCTTCTTGGAAGAGCCCGCCCCCTACTTCCCAAGAAATGGCAAGAGGCGTCTGGACCCGAATTTTAATTTTTTGGCTCTCGCTCTCAATTTCATGCTTCGCTCTCAATTTCACCAATAATATGTTGTTCCTCGCGGTTTCGACGGTCAAATATGTGGTTACCCACAGATTTTCGCATAGCTTTAAGCTAGCAGGCTCCATCTACAGTATGTGTGTACAGTTTTGGTGGCGCTAGAAGCAATTTGAACATGATTTTTATGTCATTAATTACATACAACAGGCGTTATTATTTTTCACTTAGACATGACGATATTTGAACACAACACAACAACAACACTATTATTCTGCTCAACAAAGAATCGGGACACTAACCAATAAAGCAAAACATAATCAATCGCACGCAGGCTAATCTACCAAAAGTCATTCGTATCTACTCGATTGTAAATAGCAGGGTCCCCGCGGATTGTGCGGGGATATACGCCCATATAAAATATTGTCCGTTAATAGGTGGGTCTCCCTTAATAGGTCTAGGTGTCAGTCTATGGAGTTGTTGTTGTTGTTGTTGTCTTCACATTAAACCGTATGTCAGTTGCTAAATGCCAAAAACTAGCAAAGACTCTCAGCCCGTGGTCACGAGAGTGCTATAGAGCCATCTGAGGATCTAAAGAACACGCACACATGTAACGAGAACAAGGTATCCAAGAGCCCGAAGAGGTACACCTAAAATCCCTGCAGCACCGTATGTATGCGTGCNCCTGCAGCACCGTATGCGTGCCCAAAAACTGAACTGCACGTCCGTCCCACCGTTCGACTACAGTAGCATCACCCCCTCCCTGTCCCACTCTATACCAAAACGGAAGATTGCCGACTACAGCATGCTGCTGTCTGAGGTGCTGTCTGTACAAAAAAACCATGGTAGGCATGGAACAAGCAGCTGGCGGGGCACAAAGCTGCTTTCTGAACTACTACTGTCAGAATGAGTCTGCGGCCGTACAGTGAAAAAGAACAACCAAAAAGCCATCATAGCAGCAATTGACAATCACCCGAATCTCTCCCGATCGTCTGTGTCATCACACAAAACCAACACGGAAAGTCAGAAAAAAAACGAAAAAAATTGACAACACACAGATAGACGTGTTTGTCCGTGCGCCACGGGTCGATGTCGCCCGCATGCTCCGGTGCCA
>CACKRE030001506.1:25339-40366 GCA_902602495.3 Ectocarpus sp. CCAP 1310/34 | reverse complement strand
CGCTTGGTGATGTGAGAGCCTGGTCCGGTGAGAACCCGGCGTGCTCCGTCCCGGCTTTGTAGGGATGCGAGGTCAATGGTCTAACGACTACGGCATGCACGACTATGAATACACCCCCCCACACCTTACCAAAATGTTCGAGAGATTTGCGGTCGGTAAAAATGCGAAATTTTGTACCCCACAAGTAACCGTGAAGGCGCTTGATACACCACACGATGCTACCTGCCTCGAGATCGAGGGGAGTCCAGCGACGTTCTGAGTCCAAAGTAGCCCGACTGATGGAGACAATTGGGCGAATGGAACCATGTGGCTGTTCTTGTTCGAGAGTCCCACCAAAACCACAGCGACTCGCATCACAGTAAAGATGAAAAGGTCGCGAGCCGTCTGAAACGGCATCCCAATCTGGATAAACCACAACAGGAGGATTGGCCAACTCAGCTAATAAAACGCGAACGGCTTGCTCCATGGAAGGGGTGGAAATAAGCTTCTCCTGCTTCTTGAGTAGAGTAGTCAGAGGTCGAACGCGTTTAGCCATGTTGGGGAGGAACTTACGGTAGTAGCTGAGACCACCGAGAAGGGAACGTAGTTGCTTGACATCCTTGGGCATAGGCATTTGGTGAGGGCCGAAACCTTGGCACCGTTAGGCCTAACGCCGTCAGGGGAGATGGTGTGTCCGAGGAAGTCTGCTTCAGTAGCGCCAACAGTAGCTTTCGGATGCGTGAGTTTCAAGTTGTGCGTACGCAAGCGTTCAAAGAGGGCGCGCATGGTACCAACATGAGAAGCAGGGGTGTCATCAAAGACGATCAAATTATCCATGTACGATGCAACACCGCGGAGATTTTTTATGACTTCATTGACAACTTTGCAAAACCACCCAGGGGCAGCCGAACTGCCTTGAGGCATCTTCAACCACTCGAAAAGCCCGGAAGACGTCACGAATGCCGTCAAAGGGATTGTATCGCGGTGCACCGTGATGTGGTGGAACGAAGATTCGCGAACGCCTCCCACATAACTGCAATTGATTCAAAGGGAGTGACCGCAGTGGCCAAAGCACCCGGGTACAAAAGCGGAGACAGACTCGGAAATTGCTTGTCGACCGAGTTTCGCACTATTTCGAAAACCATGGATACACTAGGGGCCAAAGTACGCTCAGAGCCAGTCACAGACGAAACCAACAATCGGAAAAGCCCGAACATAATCCGCGAAAGGAGTACCATCTGCTACACCAAAATGTTGCAGCTGCAAAAACGACTCTTGGCTGTCTCCGACGTCAAATTGCTCCGCCAGGTGGTGCAACAGTATCTGGAAAGCGTCTGGTCCTCCAGGGGCTCCTCCATCCAAGCTCCGTTTCATTAGCCGAAAGTCATCAATAATGGCAAGGACGAGATCGGCGGTAGAAGGCCTGTCAGGGGTGATCGCACTCAAGAGTTTTTTTTCGAGAGGAAGTTCCCATCCACGCACAAAATCAGTGTCTGTCAAACCTTCACTCTGCTCATCACACAACAGCAAAATATCGGACAAAGCCGTTCTTGTTGTGCGAATAAGCTGCTGATAGCCGTCTCCCGGCAACAGAGTAGCGGAGAAGGGCATGGTAGCGACATTCTCAACTTTTTTCAAGTCGAGGGTGATGTACGCTCGTTGTACTGTAGCTACATGAGCATTACGAGCAGCTGCATCAGTCGCATCGATCGATGCTTGACGAGTGTGTGCCGTGTTAGAAGAAAGTGGCAAGGCACGATGATCGGAAACAGAAGGGGGTGGGGCGACGGCTACCGAAGCAGCTGTGGAAGCATGTTCTGAGGACAACATACTACGCGAAACACCCGGCACAGGTGGTACAAGCGCCGAAGGGGGGTTGAGGTTCGAAAACCCATGGTTCTGCATCAGTCGTGGATCCACGACATGGCGAGCGGTAGAAAGGCTACGGGGTGCAGAGGTTTCCAAAGAAACAGGGGCGGTCGAAACCGGGGCTGGATTCGAAAACTCAACCCTACGTACACGTCCGGAGTCTATAGCATTGAATACGGCAGAACGGACAGAGGGCGCAAAGGGTTCCGAGGAAACAGGCGAATCTAAAGGCGGGGGAGGGTCCGAAAACTCAACGCGTCGTACATGTCCGGAGTCTAGAGCATTGAATGCGGCAGAAGGGACAGAACGTGCAAAGAGTTCCGAAGAAACGGGGGAAGCCAAAGGCGGGGGAAGGTCCGAAAACTCAACTCGACGCAAAAGCCCCGAGTCCGAGGAAACAGGGGGGGGCGAAACCGTACCAACAACCGAAGTTGAGGGGGGGGCCGAAGCCTGAGAAAAAAAAACATCATGTAAAAGGAAACGATCACTCAACGTCGCATCCATAAGGGACGGGACTACCTGCCTGGAAGAAGCTCCCTTCCGAGCGCCGTGCTTCCGGGTGAGACTCCAGTCTGAGCCTGAGCCCGATCCGCCTCCACTGCCACGAGTCCCGTTCGTGTGGCGCTTGGCCTGCTGCCGTGCCCCACCATCGCCCGCCGATGAAGATGGCTCTGGGGAGCGGCGAGGCGCTCCCGCGGAACTCCAGCCCGAGTCCTCGCCCGAGCTACTCTCTCGCATGGTGAGCTGGACCGGCTTGGCCTTGACGCGGCGGGCCTTGGGCTGGAACGCCGAAGACGCCGGAGTCGCCACGGTGCAGCCGGAGCCGCTGGGGCTGTCGAAACAGCGGGGGCTGCCGAAATAGTGGGGGCCGCCGAAGCAGCGGGGGCCGCCGAAGCAGCCGGGGCAGCTGAAGCCGCAGTTGCTGCCGAAGCCGTGGAAAGCGGGGCCAGGGGGACCGGCGACGCCGGGCGGGGGGTAGCCGAAGACCTCTCGCCGGCGCCAGCGGTCGTTGCTCGGATCGCAGGGGTGGAGACGGCTCCACCAGCGAGGGAGGCCGCCTCAGGCTTGACCACAGGCTGGGTGGCGACCATGGTAGATTGTCGGAGGAGGTCGCGAAGACGACGGTTGTCGTTTTTTGTTATTTTCAGAAGGGATAAAGCAGCGGAAGTGGCGGGACGTTCGTGTGAGGAGGAGAGCATGGGGGGAGGTGGAGGCAACGCAATATGCAAACTAACAGGTGCATCGGCAGAGGGTTCTGCAGGAGTAACCGAGTTTACTGCTCGAGGAGCCGAAGCCGCAACTAGCGTGGGAACAGCAGTCGACACGGCAGACATAGAGCCGGCTGTGGGTACACGTGCAGCAGTGAGGGATGCTGTTCGAGACGAAGCTACTGGCACTTTGTAACTGCTGGGTGGGTGATAGCCGAATGTGTACGCCGGACGCCCATAGGGCGAACACGGGGAATAGCCATCAGTGGGGGCAAAGGCGGAGCTACAGGAATCGATGCAGCAGAGGCAGTCGAAACTGAAGGCATCGACGGAGCTACTGAAGCCAACGCGTTTGAAACAGTCGAAACTGGGGCTGGCAGTGGGGAAGCTACGGGGACACAGGTAGCGGAAGTGGGAGATGCTGCAGACATATGGGAAGCTACTGCAGCAGATGGTGGGGCAGCAACCGAAATTTCAGTTGAAGTAGTCGAAACTATAGAAACAGGGGCATCAAGACCAAGGGAAGCAGCCACGGTAGTCGAAACGACAGGAGCAGATGCAACGGGGGCAGTCGAAACTACTGAGACGGTTGCATTGGAAGCGGTCGGAACCGCAAAGGCAGTCGAAACCACCGGAACAGATGCATGTGAAGCAGTCAAAACCAAAGGCACTGATGCCACTGAAACGGGTGCATGACGGTCATGAAGTCGTTGGGCACGAGCGGCGGCTTGTGCACGACTGCTACGCGACGAAAAAGGAATGGCCGGCACGGTGTAATCGAAATGCAGTGTGCGGCCAACGACAGAGCCATGAGGCAAGCGTGGCACTACAGAGCCAGTATTGTCAACGTCAATGTCTGCCCCAACAGCAGAAGGCTCAGCGGCGGTGGAGGTGAGAGGAAACGTGGAATCAGCAACATGGTTCCGGCGGGAAAACTTAGGACTGACCACCAGCGGCTGCAAAAACAGAAGGCTGGGTACTCGAAAGGACAGAGGCGGAAACCGAAGCTTCTGCTGTGGGTACAGGCAATTTGAGGACAGCACCCACGGGGTTAGCGTCAGCAGAAAGAAGCCGTGGAGGCGAACTCCTCCCGCCGGCGCCGAGCGCAAAGCTCTGACAAACGGGTGGCTTCTATGATGGGGTCAGCAGCGCGCGCGCCATCGAAAGACGGCAGCAACGACGATTGGGAATCGTCGGCTGTCGGCCCGAAAGCCGAAGCACTGAGTGGCGACACCGGCGAGCGAGAACACTCTGAGGGCTCTGGACTGCCCGAGGCCGAGGCCGAGGAGTCGACGCTAAGTTGAGACATACCGATCGGCGAGGCAAAGCTGAGTTGTGTGGAGACGAAAGCGCGGAAAGCTGCGTGCAGCAGCAGGCGCGAGCCGCCCAAACACAAACCCCAGAAAGCACGCTGTACGTCCTGCAGCCGACGCCAAGTGTAACGGATTTGCACGCGCGGTGCAATCTGGGAGACCCGTGAAGACGAACTCACTTGTTATTAACTCGTGTGGAACAGCTGCAGTAGCTGTTGCCAAGGGAAGGTAGAGGACTGTCTAAGATGGGGCCAGGATCAGCTGCTCAAGCAGGGACTAGTAAATCCTGTCCCCTGTTTTATCCTTCCGTGGGGAGCTGCATCTCCCCGAACCTTCAAGAGCAATACTCTTCCATGATCCACATACATACGTACGTATGCACCTAGATCCTTTAACACACCCTCTTCTGGAACAACCTCGACACGTCATCGTGTCTTGACCATTTATTTGTGCAAAGGACAATCACCACGTACATATATGCTGCTGTCCTTCATTGTATAACACATGACACGAGTGACTGGTAACAACAAGAAGAAACACCCCGCCGCCCAACCGACGTCAAACCAAAACTGCCCGCTCCGGCGCTCCTCCCCGGCGGGGCTTTTCCACTTGGAAAATTTGCAATAAAAAAAAATCCCCCGATTCGCCAGCGATTCCCCGCCGCTTCTCCGCTTCCTTACACAACAAATCCATCTCTATCTATAGAAATAAGTCTAAGATAGATTGGCAAGGAATCCATAGCGTGAGCGAAAAGCTACCTGTATGTCTACGGTTTCCCAAACAAGCATAAACGATATCTATCTCCCCTGTGGGTAACAGGCCCAACAAGGCAGTTTGGCTTGTGTATCTATCTGTGTATGTTATGTTGGGAAGTTGTAGACGGAAGATTTAGGGGAACTCGGTTTGTCGGGTGTTCTATTATGGCACCCTTACTACGTGGTTGCGGGGCAAGCGCGTCTCGGGGTGTGAACATTTTCATCATCAACTTCTTCACTTCTTCTCCGCTTCGCTGCCATGCATCATGGTCGGTCGTTATATTGATCAACCAAAGAAGAAAGTTGATACGCGCACCCAGCACGCAGAACCTATGCGTTTACAAGCACGCGCTACACCTTCGCATTGTTTAACTGTCAGGGCCTCTCTCTCAACTACTACTACTGCCTGTACTGATACTGATACATCGTATCTTGAACATTGTACCGCTCGCTATGGTCTGTTCGCTGACGTTGACTAGCTGACAGGCTCCTCGTTTCAGAAAAATTTACACACACGGAAAGGAAGACTCCTCGTTTCGAAAAACCTTCCAAAACGGAAACTGGAGATGGAACACGGATATAAGGGTGCCACCGGCAACACACCCGACAAACCAACTACCCAGCACATTCCTTCCGTACATTCCCAGCATATCATGCAGATAGATGCACAAAACGGCTACCACACTGTCTTGCTCACCTTGTTACCCACGGGGGAGATGTCGCTGTATGCTTCTCGGGAAATCATGGAAACACAGGTAGCCTTTACTGACGCTCTGGATTCATTGCTAATAATCTGTCTTCGACTCTTTCCTTCGTTAGAGATAAATTCGCTGTGTCATCTTAAGAAAATAAAAAAATAGACAAGCTTGAGTCCCCCCACACACACAAGCCTCCCCCGCTGGCATCCATCGCTTGAGGCTCGCTGGCTCATGGGGCCATGCGGAAATAAAGACTGGGAAGGCGGTGGGCCTTCTGATGGCGCGGCTCGAGCCGTGAGTTCCGCCGAAGTGGCGCCTACGCCACCCTCAGCAAGACGACCGGTGCTGGTGAGAAACACGTCGTCGAAACTCCCAAGATATGTGCGGAGCTTGCGTGTGAACAGTGGTTTTGTACAAGGCGGTTCGTTGTAGTCCTTGTCTGATGCCGCGTGCGGAATGGCACCGACTTGTGGCCACTGGTGAGGACGGCTCGGTCTCCGACAGAGAGGATGGCTAGGCAAATAACGGCAGTAGTGGCTTGATTCCCCTGCTTCCAACATCCTTGTGTGTCCGGGTTGTGTGCTGATCACGCATGTTGCGTTTCTGACGCAACGCGCTCGCAACACCAAAGTCCCCGGTCTTGTAGCAGGTAACATACGTAAAAGACACCACCTGCATGAGAACCGGAGGTGTAGATACATTATGGGATCCACCTCTCCTTTCCAGCGTACAAGACACTTGGGGAGGATGGCTGCAGTAGGGAGAAGAGCGAGCGGGAAGTCGGTTCACACAGCGTAGCTTTTCTCACCGGACGTGCTGGTGTGTGTGTTTCGTACTCAAACTTTTCGTGGATTTCGTACGGTATTTCGTAGAGGGGAGGGTACGCAAGCAAGACGACAGAGATTCGTTTTTGTACCATTGTACAGTTCGAATCAGTGGTGGATCAGATCTCGCCCAACTTGGTCATGTGTGGCCGAGCTCGCTGCTCGTGGACCGATCGTAGACCCCACACCACTACAATCTCCATCCACCTGCCGCGGAGCCCTCTCAAGACGCAGTGAAATGAGACCGAGTACTGCTGTGTCTGCTCGCGCTGCGGCCCGAACGAGTATTGTCTTTTCCCTCGTGGCTGGTTTCTCTCACCAAAGCAACAAGCGAGCGTGACTGCTGCTGCTGTAGTTCCACCTGGGTGACCAACCCTCCACCCCTTTCCCTCCCTCCCTCCCATTGCTTTTCTGTAGTTCTCTTTCTAGACGTTGTTTCTCGACGCACGTGTTCGTGATGATTAATAACACGGTCGGTGCTGCTGCTGTTTGCCCCTCATTCCCAGGAATGCACCCGAGCAGACTGCCGCTGGTACACATCCCACTACTGCGAAGAAAACTCTTTGCGCCTGTGTAACCACCTCCTCGGTAGGGCCGAGTCTGCCGGCGTACAGCTCTCCGTCGTCTTCGTGTCAAACGCGGCCCGTCAAGTGCCGGTGTGGTTCCAGCGTCTTGCCGACAGACGTGACGAGCCAGTTCTGTGGGATTACCACGGTAAGCAACAACCCTTCTATGCATACACCTCTAAAGAGCTGTCTGTTTAACGTATGAATCAACCACCAAGCATCAAGTCACACAGCAGGCGATTCCGTCCATGTCTGTCCCGGCATGTTATCTACTTGTATGCCGGCCTTCGATTTTCCATGGATTACTGTCGACAGTGGTTGTGCCCAAACTACAACAATGGGAACAGTCAGTGGCGCTGAAAAAAAACTCAGTGCCATGTGTACCGGTCTATTCTTGAATAAAACCAGATAGAACATGCATAGTCTAATACGCATAAAACAAACAAATGTCCAAACTGGTTCTTTCTGAGGTGGCACGCAGCGCTGGCTGTTGAACTGAGAGAAGTTGGAGACTGCACAGACGTTCGTCTCCGTCTTCGAAGTGGGTAACGTTGCTTGTCGCGACCCCTCTTCACCTTGTTCATACAACGAATTACTCTGGGACTGTGCCCTCCCGTCCCTCTCTGTCGTGTTTCTGGTGCTTGTGTCTTCGCTGTTGCGTCGGCAACATGCTGCTGTCGGGACCATGTAGTACGCACGTTTTTATATTGTAGAAGCATTGACGTGCAGGTAGATCTTGGATCTACGGAGAAGCTATCATAGGCTCGTCATTTCCGTCGTCTGATTTTCTGAGGTGGCACTCTGCGCGTTCACTGGAGAGAAGATACAGAACCCACTTTTTAGTAATCGTATTTATACAAAACATGGGTAGTGAATTGTCGGTGCTCTCAACAACTGCTGTACGCCGCCAGACACATATGTACTGCTTTACCACCACCACCAGCAGCAGCAGGACGAGATTACTGTAGTTATTCATCGACTGCAGTACTAGATAGGATGTAGGGCAGCCGCGGAGTACGACTCAATCAACAACAATAGTCTATACCTGCGATGCTGTGCGATGTTGGACTCCGTTGAAAGTTCTGCACCACCTGCAGAGCGAGACAGGTTGGAGCCTATTCTGTTTTTCAAGAGGAACGACCTTTGCTCCCGATGAAATCATGGGTCCCCTGCTGTATTTCGTGTCATCCTGTCCCGGATGACGATGATTTCATCAAGGAAGATCTTCACGACTGGTGCATCCGCTCCCCGCTGGACTGTAATAAATATATAAAATATTCAAACATTTACCGATGGGGGAGGAATACACACATTACACACCTTTACACACACACCGTGGTACACCGCCCGCTTCAATACCGCGAAGAAAACGGCACCTATCAATGACCGCACTGCCGCCAATGGTGGTGGACACGCGAACACTACATAGAGGTCATCGGGCAGTTCGGTGTGGAAAGGGGCAGGAGCACAGCGCAAACAGAGCCCTGATTGTTGTCCCGTCATGTCCTTTACTATTATCCAGAGTCTTTCATGTGTCCTGTTTCGCTCGCCGGAGGCAGCGGCCTTTATTTGCTTCCCGCATCCCCCTTCCTAATTTTGTCCGGCAAAATACACCACACCTATCGCTCTGAGTCGAAGTGCCGGTTGCGTTAACAGCACCAACGCCTCGGCTTCGCTCTCTGCTCCTGCTGCAGTAAGACTCCAATCTACATTCTATTTCACGCACCATCCTGAGATATTTACAGAGCCGTGTTCCTCCTGGAAAGAAGGGGACGAAAAATGCTGCCGCTTCACCGTTCCGTGGTTCATTGTCATCCATCCCTGTGATGTTTTCTGACTGGGATGGCATTGCCACTGACATTCAGAGCAAGTTTTGTCTCTGGCTTCATAGTGACTATCTATAGTTGCTGTGCAACGCCCAACATCACCCTTGGAATTCGCCCTCCACTTCCAATTTTGTGGCTTGGTCGCCGGTGTCCCTCCTCCAGACAGCGCATGTACAAATAGTCGGCCGCTGACGTGGCAAGTGAAAGTGTTGATTTTTCACTGGCCTCGTTGCCTCCGGAGGTCGCATGCTTTGTATAGCCCTCCAACCCCCCGCCTCTGTTGTTTTTGTTCCCTCTCCCCCCCCCGTGCCCCCTGTCCATCGATTTGTGCACGATATGCACCACCGTTGAAAAGTCATTCTCTTGGCGCAGCATCCACACGGCAACTGGGTGTACGACCTCGACTCGACGCTGGACTTTCCAAGCCCAGCATCGCTCTACATGACGCAGGCGTTCCGGAAACTAATGAACATCGACCAGCAATATAGGCAGTGAGTTATTGCTGCTCATGTTGTTGATTATGCCGCTGCCGTCTCCTCATGCAAGCGTTCTACTAGCACCCTCTCGTTATTGACGAGTTGGACGTTGCGTTGTGCCACGTGAAGACACAGTTACCCGCCCAAGATATATGAGGCAAAGGTTCTGAAGTGGTGCGACATGACCGTTTGCTGCGGTCGACATCTCTCCCTTGGCAATAGAGGCGTTATCCACACGCATCATCGGCAAATATGATCATGAGATCAAACGCCGACGACGTCCAACGTAGGTATCGATTGGATGACAACTCAAGTGTTTTTGATTTTTGACAATGCCAACAAACAAGGCGGCGTTTTCGCTCGGCGGAGTTGCCAACTAAGTTCGAGCAGCGGGGCCGTTGCAGCAAGTGTATGCTGTACTTGTAACGGCGCAACTTGTATCGACGAAAACCTCTGTACTCGCGCAGGCATGCCTTGGCAGAACCTCGGCTTTTGGCTAACGCTAGAAACGCCGCCCAAATGCGGATGCCGGCGGCGACTTGTAGAATGCAGACCTCCAGAGTTACTTGGAAGAAGAATGCCGACCGTGATTACTTGACGTACGTATGTACATGCACAACAACTTCTCGAAGGAGTCACACACTGCCACGTACTTGCGGCCAGAGCATTCCTACAAAATAGGTTTGAAACAGGGCGATCCGGCAGCCGTTGGCGGACTGTTACGCTCACCAAGGTCAAGAAACCCTTTTGTTCGTGTTTGGCAGAAACGACGAAAAAGTATATGCCCCCGCCTCAAAAGACACAGCAGACAGACTACGCGCGATTCATCCTCTCCGCCCACCACCAATATTGCACGCAGGATGTTCCGGGTCGTTCCGGCACGGGAGTGCGTGGACCACTTTTCCTCGGACCGGTCGCACATGATGGAAGAGGGTGGAGGGTACAGCGCTCTGCCCCCAGGTTTTCCGCCGCTGCGGTGAGACTTTTTATTTATTTGGTTTAGGGGTAGGCGGGGCGGGAGATGGATACAGAGAGCACCCACGAGGGCCAGCCAGCCTCACAGCCGGGGCAATCAGCAGGCAATCGTCTCTAGACCGGCCACATGTACCTTCTCACGCGGATATGTTCCCAATCCCAAGAGCGCTTCGTAGTACGAGACGAGCCTCTCCCTGAGTTGCCTGTTTGCCGCGACGCCTTCCAACTTCAACGATGGGTGGAAGAGGATGCCGGTCTCAGTTTCCCACGTACTTGTATGCATATGTGTGTTAAGGTTTTCCTCCTCGAAAGTGATGTCGTCGATTCTTCGCGGAGCGAGCGGATCTTGGTCCCGCCGCTTCTGCCTTTGTTTTTTTTTTTTTTGCCGTCGTCTCCCGCCCCCCTCATCAGTGCCCAACACTTACTCTCGTCTGCAAGAACGTCCAGATCGTTCAATTGAACCACTGAGTTCTTTGACTCATTTTCAAGCGGATCCTCTCGGTAGAAAATTCCCGATAGTTTTCCGCGGTAGTTGAGCCCCAAGCTGGTCTCCACGATTGCCTACCGTACGGACGTGTACGGCGAATTTCGTCGGCGTGTTTGGCCTGCGACATTTTCTTTTTTTCGCGTGTTCATGCATCCCGCCCAAGCCCACAATACGCCCGTGCTCGTGCGTTGAAGTTCATGTCGTACGTGGGAAACTGATGACGTACTCTCTTCAAGGCGTCCTTTGTTTTTGTGTGGTTAAAACAAACGTGTTGGAAATGGTCAAGAAAACACTTCTGCTGGGTGTTGTGTGACGAAATGGTCAAGAAAACACTTCTGCTGGGTGTTGTGTGACGAAGCAGGGGTCCGCGGGCGACGAGTAGCAACAACATGAACGAGTGGATAAACATGGATGCTACCACCGGCCGAGGGAGGGTGCTGAACCTTGAAGAAATGGAGACCTTCGTAGCGCGTGGTCCTCATCGTTTCACATAGCCAGGGCGAATCTTTAAGTGCTAGAGGAGGCAAGACTCAAGAGGCGGAGGGATGCGGGTCTCAGCTTTTGGCCGGCTAGGCTGACCTGTGAGACGCTGCCCTTGCTGTTTTCGGTTTTGAAAAGCGCAAGAAGCAAATTTCGAACTTGTCGGTTCCAACGGGTTACGATTGTCTCGCTCGTACGAGGTGGTTTCGTCTAATTGGGCAAGGTTGTAGAGGAACCGGTTTAACTAGTACCGCGCAGGCTCGACCGATTCCTACCTGAATGGACCGGGCCTGACCGCGTGAGAATGTTTCTTTTTATTACTTTCTTGCTGCAATCCGCACCGCTGTCTAGTGGTCGGGCGGACCAAAAGAAACGACGATACGGTGCCCGACGGCTTGCCAGGTGTAGGTTTTACTGGGTTCCCACTTGTTCCTTCTTTCCCGTGTCTTGTTTTTCACGGTTTCGTTTCCCATTCGCCGTGTGCGTTTGCTTGCGGCTAGTGTTTGGCTTCGTTGGCGAGGTCACAGCAACGAGCTGCCACTTCGGTTGATTTTCGTCCTGCACTGATTGGTGCACAAGACGGAATTTTGCGTTATCTCGGCCGAGATGATTTGGCTTGTCGCTGGTACGGGCGTGGGGGCCTTGTTGAAGCGTCGGGTGTACTGACTGTATGCATCAATTTGTCTTCGAGTGTGGTGCTTGGATCAAGCGGCTTTTGTTAAGGTCTGAAGGACTGGAAAGGGTATATTCGGCGTCTGCGTTTTTTTTTCGCCTTCATCTCTACGCTCGTGCGTGAATATTGTGCCCACCAGGGTTTTCGTTTTCGTTGGGGCTAGCCGTAACCTAGATTTTGACAGGTGTGTGCTCAAAGATCGGTTCACCCCCGATTTGATTGTTAGGTAGGTACGTTGGTGAAGTTTTGTTCGATGGTTTTTGGGAGTCCTGCGGTGGACGAATTACACGAGGGGGGGCAAGGTGAGGGGGGCGAGTGCGCCCTCCCCCTCCACCCCCCATTATAACTGCTGTTGTGTATTTATCCTGGGGCGTTTGCTGTTTACACCGCCGATTGAGCTGAAGGTGCCATCATTTTGCTGAATGCGGGGGTCACCCTTCATTTGTTAGTTCTCTTAATCGCGTAGAGCGTGTTATCCGCTGAGGGGCTAACTTTCTTGTGCTAGCTGTTTGCAGTCATGCTGCGTGTAAAGGATGAATCGAAGTGTTCCGGGTCCTCTTTTTCTCTCTTCATGTGGGCACCACTATCCTGTGGTCCACGACGGGCAACACGATGGGAACAAAGTAGAAAGTAGTACGAGTGAGTGCTGCCACATACAGTACGACTCGATCGACCGGTAAACGGTTTCCTCTTGTTTGTCTCTCTTCTCTTGACGCATGTGGATGGATGGGTGAATCACACTTCAACATTTGGTTCACTCTACAATAGAGAAAATATGGTGGAATACAGGGCAACGAGTTTTGCCTGAATAAAACAATAAAAATGACGAGGCTGAATATCCATCACCAGCCGGTTTCCCTCCACTCACTGCAAAGACTGCAACACACATCCCGCTCGACCGTGGTTGTACATGCGGCAGTGTCTCGAACGGGTAGTTTTTGCTGTATGGTGTGTGCACTATTTTGAACTTTTCCTAATCCATTATTTCGCAAGGCGGGGGAACACAGTGACCCGTGTCCCTTGCAACGTTTTTTTTGTAGAAACTATTCTGCTCTGAGATCAAAGATATATGACGCCATTCGAACTACAGGTGAAAATACAAAGTCTTTTGATGTGCGAATACGACAAGCTGTAGGTCAGGAGAGGAACAACTTTGACTTTTCTTTGCACATCACTCACTCGAAGTGTGACTCCCACCGCAAAAGCCTCTCCCATTCATTGCGTTCGGAGTATTAGCCGGCATTTGGATCCCGGCCGCCGTGGCACTACATACACAGGGAAGGCTGTAACGAATTCGGGCAAAGTCGTTCCTCCACTTGACCCTCGC
Source organism: Ectocarpus sp. CCAP 1310/34 (assembly GCA_902602495.3). Lineage (NCBI taxonomy): Eukaryota > Phaeophyceae > Ectocarpales > Ectocarpaceae > Ectocarpus > Ectocarpus sp. CCAP 1310/34. Next base: position 26,910 of record CACKRE030001506.1, on the reverse strand, counting down.
GGCTGACACATCCTCTTTTGCTCTGATCAGCTGATTGCCCATATCCAGGTGGGTACTTTTTGTCCGCACGCGTGCGTGCGTGTGCGTGTTGTATCCTTCGTCGTAGATACTCCATACATGTCCATACCACTTACTGGTACGTGATGCCTGGTGCTGGTACGTTACCCTGTGGTTTTTTAGGCGGGTGTGGGAAGCGTCCTCCTATATTTTTGTGTTTTATTTTGATCGGTTTCCGAGGGCTCTTTTCTCGACCGGTCGGTGCGGTAGCTGTTCCTTTCTTTCGACCATTCTGTTTTCTTTTTCCGAATGGTTTGTACCCTATTTTTGTTATTGTTTCCCCGCGGCGTCGCATGTGTCGGGTTTTGAAACCACGGGCTCCCCATTTTTTGTGGACTACAGAGCTAATGTGAGAAACAACAACGTACAAAACGCTCATCTCTCATCGACACCTTTTACCGTAGGATGCATCCCAAAACCCAATCCATCCGTAGTAAAATCCACAATGTTAGGGCTCACAACCCAAAGTTCGACGACCACCTTCGACAGTGCAAACGTAGTCACGACATGCACCAACTCAGGACGCATCGAAACCATGAACATAAAAAAAAAAACAAAGATCCCTAACCTTAACCCTATCCAAACCAAAACGCATCATTCCCTCACTACCAAAAAATCGCACCCCTTGCCTTCATGTTCACGCAACTTGCATGTACCCCGCTCAAGCCCACATTCTTGTGCATACGGAGAGTCAACTCAACGAAATAAAGCTCCGACCAAACATACTTGGCATCTTGTCCGTACAGTGGCACCGCCATACTTGGGTGCCCTTCCCCCCGGCGACACGGAAAACAACCTCTGCGTTGTGTGCATCACGTCCAAGGTACGCACGAACTTATCGAACTGCAGGCATATGACGCGTGGCACCGTGACAAAAGACAAGTGCCACCGCTTCACGAGATAGACTGCCTTTAGACTATTGCCGAACGTTATGTACAAGCAACCTGCTCCCTCCGACTCCCACCAAACACCACACCACACCAAGTGCTAAGCCCGAGAACATTGCCAGTAATTTCGCGACCCATGCGGATGCTGAGCGTTGATCCGTCCATCTCGTCCAGAAATGCGCCGAGCTCGGCATCGTCGACATGCACGTCTGCAACAGGTTATCCTCCACGATGAGATTGTCGTCCCCGCAGGAGTAGGGGAACAGGAAGCGCATGATCTTGGGGTTCCCTAAGTACGACTTGGCGATGGTCAGGAGTCCGGAGGCTTTGCGACGCGGGCCCGTCATGAACTGCAGCATGGAGTACCAGAAACTGGTCCAGAGCACGTAGGGAAAGGGAAGGCATGGATGCGCAACGACATGAAACAAAAAGTTCATGTTTGATTCAAGAGTGGATGAAAACTCGGCTAGGTGGGGTGACAAGCAAAATGCGTGACGAGCATAAAGAACACGAGAATAATACTGTGTTTATTCCGTGACGTATAACATGGAGGTGAACGATTGTGTTGGCAACAGCGCAAGAGTAGGAGGTGGCGGAGGGGAGGGAGGGGGGGGTGGGGGGGGGGGG
>CACKRE030001505.1:2293-15985 GCA_902602495.3 Ectocarpus sp. CCAP 1310/34 | reverse complement strand
GGGGGGGGGGGGGGAGCGAAACGCAGTGATATGGTCATGTCTACCGAACCGACGACACTTCGCCGGGAGAGTCAGGGAGGCATGACCGATCTCAAAAGCGGGGAAACGCTGCCCAACTTGCCCGAATGTTTGCGTTAGCCAACATGTTTACATGATACGAAAACGAAAAACTCGGCCAAGGCCACCGGCAGCGAACGGTGACGTGAGTGGCAAGTCAAGGCGCACAAGAGAGCCCGGCACTGCCTCGATCGACAAGTCTCGGGGGCTGCGTCAACAATAAAACGAAGGCGGAAAAAAAACACAAAACAACAGATAAAGAGGATGTGAAGCGGTACATGGCTGCCACTTTGTCACATCGGAAGGACAGGCGTTGCTCGCACTCACCCTCTTGTTGAACTTGCGCATGTTAAGTCGGTTACGCGTCCTCTGCTCGGAGTACACGCAAGAGCACCATCGCCGGGTCAAAAAGTGGAGGAGGCGAACAGGTCAGAGCGGCTGCGGGCGATTGGGAAAAGCAAGCGCTGTACACTTACAAACTTTGACAAGAAAGACAAAAAGGCGCACGGTACTATTTTGGGCAGGTACCCTGTGACCACAGAAGGCGTCCTCGTCAGGAGTTGGAACCGAATACTGCAAAGACTCCACCACATCCCGTTCAACTGTGGGTATATTTGGGTAGTCATTCTGTGTGTGTTTATTTTTCCGAATATTCCAACGTACTGAGCAGAGACCGGAAAGGTTATAATGTGACAACAACAACCACAACGGTATTCGACATCATGCGACTTTCAGGGGGCAATCCAATGGGTTCTGGGCTACTCGGGGGTATGGAGGAACTCCTGCACTCCGGAGTTCCGACAGCTCCTTGAGCACGAAAAGCTTGCCAATTCAACTTCTCCCCCGCAGCCAATCTACTTCGTGCCACATCGGTTGAAATGCTCCATTTGAGGCAAACTGGCTCGCCTTAGCCATAACTGTCGAAAGGCCCTCATCACATGCATTATACATCACAAGCTTGGCCTACTACAGCAAGTGGTCGTTGCCACCTGCTTCCAAACTTGCCTGCGCTCAAGTGCGAGTTTTGAGTGATCTACCAAAGGCCACGGCAGCGATACCACAGCCAAGGGAACAATCTGTGGGGTGGGAGCCATGTCGAAATCGGCGGTCGCTAGCACAGGCAGGAAGAAAGCGGTTGCTGTATGCGTGAAATCTGTCAAAGTCTGACCCTTGAATTTCGGCGAGGAGCAGCGCGTCGGTCCTCTATTTGTGATGACGTACATGCCACATGCCTCAGACCAAGCAATGAAGCCGACAAGACACTTGAAAGCGAATCACGGGCGATACAGCAGTACGTCCACGTCAACGCAAGTTGGTTGCCCTTTTGAGTTTAGGGTGCTCACACCTCAAAACCAAATCAGGCGTTTCTTCAACCACAAGAGGACAGCACCGGACCAAATCCTGCTGCTGTGGACAAGCAACCAACATGGAGCGAGAAATGTAACCGAGGGAACATATCCCCTCCCAGTACACATTCTACGGGAATAACCTCTGGTGGGGGTCAAGCTGGGCGCTCAGCAGCGTGCCTCAACGTCCGTTGCCCGAGTCTTGCGTATGATGTGTACTTGGGCAGCCAGCACGTGATGTTTTTCAGCACGGTAGAATTTACCACATAGAACAAAAAGGCACAATCAGTGTCGGGAAAGACAAGGTGCCCACCTTCTCCTTCTTCGCGTTCACCCTGCAAGACATGATTGCGCCACCCCGAGCTGCTCACCCCCGCCACCGAGGAATCCGACCACATACGAGAGTGACGCGAAAAGTGCAACGCGCACGCGCGAGAGGGCATCAATAAAACGCCAGCACAGCAGCAGAGGAGAAGGGACGGATTGACGCATTCCCAGGTGGTTAACTAACTCAGCAAGGAGCTTCACAAACCCAAGCTGTCGGCATGAGGCGAGCTTCACTTTGACATCACCGCGCCCGTGCGGCCCTGCCACCGTGAGTGCAGTGGACTGCTGGTGCGCACTTACCAAAAGTCAATATGAAAACATGAGGAGGGGAGAGAGCTTGGCCCGCGAGGTCAAAAACACGCGTTGTGCGCTGAACAACACCATACTCCAGCCACCAACAGACGCCCGGACTCACCGAACGACCAGACCACTGCATCTACACATGAGACTTTCTACCATGAGCTTTGACACCCTTTCGCCCTCCAGGGCGAGCGAGTTAGTCCTGCCTCATGACTACGGCTGCTGCTTCGTACCTGAGGCGGTGCTTCGAGGGGAGGTCGTTGCAGGAGCCCGCAAAGTCGTCATCGGGGATACGAAGGCCAACGAGCTGGCCACGAGGCACGCCAGTGCTAGGAGTTGCTTGAACGCCATTGTTTTCCTCCTCCTCTATCTTTTCGCTCAAGGTCAGACTTCCACGCTCCTTATTACAGCTGCTCCAGTGTGGTGTGTGCAGCAGCAAGGGTGTTGTCGCGAGAGCGATACCGGGGACGCTAGCGCTCTATCCCCTCTTTGGAGGCGTGTTCTAAGAAGCTCGCGCCGACCTCTGCTCCGATCCCCATCCTGCGGTTCTGCGGCGAAGCAACCAACGGAAGGTTACCTCTCTCTTCCACATCTCTCCACAACCATGCCGGTAAGCCGCTCTCTCAGTATGCACAACGCTGCACTATTCTGCCATCGGGCACCGCTGAGCCTGTCGCGGAAGTGCTTGCTCGTTTCCACGTACACAGCCCACGTACCTACAGGTTGCCCGGGCCAATGAGGATGTCCAGCAGTGCCCACCAAGTACCAACACTCTAGCTGAGTGCACGCTCAAGGCGGCCTTGGTTATGTAGTTGGTGTGAACGATCGATACTATCGTGCCACTGAGTCTAGAAAAATGATGCCCATGCGTGATTTCTGGGTCTTTTTCTTACACCCAGGTATCGTGGGTATTTTGTGTGATGAACCCAAACTCTCTCCCCTCCATGTCTGTACCTGGCGCCTTACTCTACTGTTGTTGTATAGCAGTAAAGATACCCTCACAGAGAGACTACCCGTCCGAGATACAACCTCAGTTTTGCACTCCATTGTGCTCGCAGGTCGGCCAAGCAATGCTCGACGCTCTGCAGCGGAAAGAGTTCTGCGACAAAAAGAAGGAGACTAGGACCATCTTCATCGGTGAGAGCCAAGCGCGTCTTGTCACTTCGATGCGTGCACTTGCGTTGCTCTCACGTAGCCGTCGCCGTGTCTCGCACCCACATAGATATACAGCAAGCAGTCATGGTTGACCGCGCTTCGCGGCTTTGGATCCTCCGCGGCCATCGCCCACGCCACCGCGTGGTTGGAGGGGCCTTTCGGGACGCGCTCCCACCATAGCAGCAAATGGAACGAACGCCGCCAAGTGAAAGACTGCCCATGGGGTGTAACAGCTCGATGCACCCTTTGGTGGTCGCCTGTATTGATTCCTCCGCTACATACAGCACACCGAATTACATACAGCATTGATAGTTGCCTCGCTCGGGTGTATTGATGCCAAACCGCCTCTGAGTAAAAACCAGCCACGTGCTCCTGCACATATTGAGAAAGCAAGGGTGCCTATGATAAACCTCTCCAACTCCTTGGCGTACTCTTCTCGTCGCGATCGAAGTTCGAGGGGGGCAGAAAATGTGCAAGTACGATATGCGGAGACAAGCGATAGCGACAACGCCTCCTTTGCTAGCTATTAGTGGGTTCACCTTTGCTGACACTTGAAAGAAGAGGGTCCTAACCGGAACACAGACACGCAACAATCCTCGCGGGGGGGGGTTCTCGTAAAATCCGTTGTTGTCAGGCACGTACCACGCAGGTAGAAAAACAGTGTTTTGTCCACATGTTGATCACTGAAACGCACAACGCCTGTGCTCGCTGTTCCTCCCCCGCATACCACACTCTACTCACCCTAATTCCCCACAAGCCCTTTGCCAGCGGACAACTACTTCGCTTCTCACCAACGTATCAAGCGCCCATCATCCACGTCCGCTGGTATGATGATCCACCCCGGACCCCTCCCCCCCCCCCGAACTCCGCCGCACGCGACATGAAATATCTCACCACACCCGAAGAAGATCAGTCCCATACCCCTGGGAGAGACGCTGCTACTGAAAACGGCACCGGTTGTAGAACCAGCAGTTTTTTGACAGCTCCCAAAACCCGACCAAGGACCAGGACGACTTATCGGATCGAGCTGAAATCGTTAGTGTTTGCATGTGATACCACACCCTGTTTATGCTTCCTCACGGCCATGTGACGATATTTCTTGGGCGTACGTGTTGTGACCCACCGGTTCATGTGTCTTGTGTGTATTCCTCCGGCAACAGGCCCACCTGGCGCCGGCAAAGGGACGCAGGCCCCTTCAGTGAAAGACGACTACTGCCTGTGCCATCTGGCCACCGGCGACATGCTCCGCGCAGCCGTCGCCGCCAAGACCGACTTGGGGCTCAAGGCGCAGAGCATCATGGAGGCCGGGGAGTTGGTGAGATTTGCCGGGACAGGGGGAGAGAGGTAACGGAAGGTAGCATAGAGAGGGAGAGAGAGAAAAGAAGAGAGAGAAGACAAACAGATGAGAGGATGAAGACGAGAGAGTTTTTGTACTGACCATTGCGCCGCAGCACCGAGGGAGGCACGTGTGGCTCGCTGTTTTAGACATTAGCTGCTGTCGCCGCGCGCACACTCGCTGTCTTGCCTGGAAATCAGTACGAGAGCGCGTTTTCGCTGTCTACATGTAAGGAGGCACACACATTTTCCTACCTCGCAACCAAGACGATTGCGCCTATTTAGGTAGCGTGCGTATCTCCCAGTGCAGTAGAGGGAGCAAGTACCTTCAAGTACCTTATGACCTGGAATCGGCCGACCACTCTGCGCACGGTTTCTAACCGAATGGTGCCGTGTTGTGTTGTACGCGTTGCAACGAGCGGGAGAAGTGATAAGAGGACGACGATGAAGATACGTTTTCGATCGGTTCTATTTGCAGTGCTTCTGATTGGCGTGAGCGTCCGTCGACGCGAGGGTGTGTCGTGGGACAGGCCTGTCTGTCGGCGACCGTAATGCATATGCATGACTTTTGCCGACTACACGTACCATAGTTTTCCACAAGAATACGACGGTGTCGTAGGTGAAGATCAGTAGCGTTTTCTAACGTGAGAATAAGCAACAGCACAGAATCAGCAAAAGGAATGACGACGACGATGACGACGGCACAACAAGGTACCCGACGACGTGGTGGTCGGGATCGTGAGCGAGGCCATGGAGGCGCCAGAGTGCAAGAAGGGCTTCATCCTGGACGGGTTCCCGCGCACAACAGCGCAGGCAGAAAAGGTAAGGGGCGGGGTGCGTGTGATACAAGATAGAGCTGAGTGTAGACGGCCATGTGTGTTTTGAAGTCGAGCGTGCGTGGTGCGCGAGGCAGGGAGGTTGTATCGCGTTCCTATGTCATCGCAACTGTTTGTTTTTTGGCGTTTTCACGTTGAGGTGAGGCTATTGCTGCACAGAATGGCCTCTTTGTTGTCTGTTGCTGTCGGTGCTGCTGTCGTTGCGATGGTTTGACGCAGCGAGTTGTGACTACTGGTTGTGTTGCTGCGCAGGCAATCGGTGCTGTCGAAAGGAGAATCAGATCCTCCTTCCTTGCATGAATTGTTTTTGCCCTTTTTGTATCACGTTTTCTGGAAACGTCGGTGACGTGTAACCATATCATGGTCGTGTAAAGGGCACTACCGCTGTGTACGTTCTCCTCTGTCGGTGTGCCGCTACATATTGCCGTGCGATCCCGAAACGCCGTCCGTGTCTCTTCAAATTCGTGATTGGATTCATCGGTTCGCAACCAACCCCTACAGAAATGAGTCCCCGTTAAATCAGTCCCCGTTTGTCCTCTCCTTCCCTTCCCCTCCCTCCCCCCAGCTTGACAACATCCTGTCCGCCAAGGGCGTGGCCATTGACAAGGTGATCAACCTAGTCATCGACGACAAGGTCCTCATCCGCCGCGTGCTCGGCAGGTGCGTCGTACTGAGTATTCTGCTGTAGCGTACGTAAGCTCTTGCCGCGGCGTACCTCCCTCCGTACCTTCCTTCGCTTGTCCCGGCGTTGTCTGTACGAGCGAAGCATGCGTGTATCGGTTCTGTGTACTCTTTCTGGTGGAAGGCGTTTGCTTGTCCTGTTTTCCCTTTCACCAAGCGCAAGAATTTAGCTTCGCCTAGGATCTTGTCGTAGACAGGCGGGACGCCCTTCGGCGTGGAGCGGGGAGCGGGGTGGGGGGGCTGTACTCATAGTCGTGTATGCCGTAGTCGTTAGACCATTGACCTCGCATCCCTACAAAGTCGGGACGGAGCACGCCGGGTTCTCACCTGACCAGGCTCTCACATCACCAAGCGCGAAGAGTCGTGAGGTATTCGGCGAGTCGCATGAAGGGTGCGCTGCATCCTGCTAAGGGTGTTCGGCATCTTGTGCTTACTTCCTTGCGTACGGATGACAGCTGCGTATGACTTAATTTATTTTCTGGTGCTTTCACTTCCTGAGACAGTTGTAAGCACTGTTTAGCTGCCTCGAGGGTGCTTGACCATGTTAACACAACGTGGTGCGATCATCCCCCTTGCGCGGAGTGAGGGTTCTCCACCCCGCACAACATGATCTACTCGACCACCCTTATGGTTACTGCCAAAATAAAAACAGAGGTACCAAAAAACGGCAACCTGGTTGCCGAGTTNGGGGGGGGGGGGGGGGGGGGGGGGGGGGGGGGGGGGGGGGGGGGGGGCGGATCAATCTGGGAGGACTGCTTCGTGGGCGCAGTAGTGCTCTGTGTTGGGTTTAGTGCCGATCCAGCGCATTCTCACTCTCTTTTCATCGCGATCGGCACCTACAACGTGGCCTGCCCGGTGCGGCAGCGGTGTTGTTTCAGGGCCATCGGCTACAGCACTAGAGATAAGATGTTGTCCGTCTGTGGCAGTTACACGTGGGTTTCCCCCTGCTCGTGTAGTGGTGCTTGACCGCTCTGCGCTAACCACCGCACCTGTCGGATCACCTGATAGGCGTTTCTTAGAACGTGGATGGAATCATTCGACCATGGCACGTACGATGTTGCATCGGGATCACTCACAAGGCTTTGCAGTCGGAACCCCGAGCTATACTCTCCGCCCGCGGGTGGTTTGGTTTGTGAAAACCTTCCTCTGTCGCCACACACGTGCAAACCAACACGGAAGCTATGAACGCTTTTTCGGGGTCTGTGTGGGTATCGTAGATCGGACGTAGAATATTACCGCCTCAGCTTCAGGCGCCAGGACATCTGTGACAGCACCACGAGTGTGCCGTGGCCGAGCAGCAACATACAGAAACCAGCACTTTTGAAGCACTTCGAATGTATCCTTGTACTCGCGACACTTTCGGTGCCCGCGGTCGGCTGATCCGCTGTTGTCTCTTGTCCGTTCGTGATTGGGAGGGCAGGTGGATCCACCCAGCCTCCGGGCGCAGCTACAACATATTTTCGAACCCCCCCAAGGTCGCCGGGAAGGACGACGTGAGTGCTTTCGTGCTGCAACTGCGCTAGTCTAGTTTTGATGTGCGCGTGACCTTTTTTTTTTTCTACTTTGGGAAGTACGACGCAGTAATGTAGCCAGATGGATGGTGTTGCTGGCATATGAGAACCCTGCTGTGCGAGTCGGGTCGGTGCGCGTGCGCCCTCCATTTTCACGTGTTTGCCAGACTGGTAAAGAGTCTTGCACCTTGGAGACAACGCTTGCTTTGGAGCACGCGGCGGAGGGAATGTCAAGTCGCTGCTCTCGCTCTCCTAGGAGCGCAGCCACACGTTGTATGCTTGCACTTGCACCTTGGAGACAACGCTTGCTTTGGAGCACGCGGCGGAGGGAATGTCAAGTCGCTGCTCTCGCTCTCCTAGGAGCGCAGCCACACGTTGTATGCTTGCACTTGCACCTTGGAGACAACGCTTGCTTTGGAGCACGCGGCGGAGGGAATGTCAAGTCGCTGCTCTCGCTCTCCTAGGAGCGCAGCCACACGTTGTATGCTTGCACTCGATCACTTGGTGCATCTCTGGTTTCGAAAGTTCCAGTTGTTGCCCACGCGTTGCGCCGAAGTATACGTGCTTCGATGTGGATTCGACGCTTGAGCCCGGTCCGTAACTGTCTCAAAACACCGTTGTGAATTCCTCGCATTATACTGCCCGTGTTCTTGTTTTGTGTTGTTATGTCTGAATTGCTCCACCTGCTTTCATGTTGCCTTTTTAATCTGTCTTTGATATCCTCCTTTTGTCCTTGTTTGCAGAGAACGGGCGAGCCCCTCACGCGCCGTTCGGACGACACCGCGGATAAGCTCCGGAGCCGGCTGACAGCCTTCCACCAGCAGACAGAGCCAGTCATCGACTACTACGAGCGAGCTGGCAAGACCGTCAACATCGACGCCAAGCAGGACAAGAACGTGCGCACCTTTCCTGTACATGGTAGACGTGCTTGTTTGTTGTTTTTGTTTTTCTCCCATCATTGGACTCTGTCGTCTGCCCCTCTGGCCCCTATCCTCCACTTCTACTAGGTAGACGACCCAACCGGGGTCACACGGGAGGGGGGGGTTGGACCGACTACTGCGGTTCCTGCCTGAGATGTTTTTATCGCGAGAAAGGTACAGCAATCCCTTCCCTCGCGACTTATGAAGTCGATCAAGTTTACTAACAACGAGCTTTGCAGTGCGTCGCTTGCAACGGAGACCAAGATTTAATAAGCGAGAAAAAGCTCACTCTATCGGGACTCGAAGCCATGACGTGGCCCTTAGCAGGCTGCGAGGCTACCCGCTAGACCACCGGGGCGACCGGTTGTGAAGCCTTGTGTTGCGGGGCGTCTATTTGGGGTCGCTTTCACGTTTGATAAGTAATCGGTTTTTTGGTTAAGCGTTTTTCGACACGACCTCGCGTCCCAAGTTCTGTGTGCCTCCACGAGCGTGCGCCTTGGACACAGCAGCAGCAGCACCTGACCCTCCTCCCTTCCTCCCTTTGTACGACTTGCCGGAGACATGTCACACCTCAGGTGTCGCTTTTTGGTAAGTATACGTGCGTTTTCCTACCTATTCGGCTTCGACAAAAATTGTGTGTGATGTATTTAGACGTTGCCAGTTTTGCCTGCCCCCGCTAGGCTTGAAGGTGCGAGTGAAGAGACTGCAAGGATGGGGAGCTTGTTACACAGTGTATGCATGGCTGTTCCAGACCAATGGGTTGGTACTGCGTTTGCTTGGCCCGCAGCTTTTGAGGCACTCTGCCGTCGCATGCATACATAAGTGGTGCGAACTGATGGTGTTTCGCGGTGCATGTATCAACTTGTCTTTGTCCTTGCTAAAGCTCTGCGTGAAACGGGAATGACATATCATTTACCCAAGGATTAGCAACCACATCCGAAACACAACTACGTACAGACCATGAGGCCTTGGCATGCATTGCAGCCCCCCCCCTCAATGCCGGTGTTTGCCATCGGGAGTGGGTTTTCGTCGCTTGGCAACGACGTTGTAAAACAAGCCAATTCACTTCGTGAACTCGGCAACCAGGTAACCGTTTTTTTTTTTTGGCGGTAATCAGAAGGGTGGTCGAGTAGATCATGTTGTGCGGGGTGGAGAACCCTCTCTCCGCGCAAGGGGGATGATCGCACCACGTTGTGTTAAAATGGTCAAGCACCCTCGAGGCAGTTACACAGTGCTTACAACTGTCTCTGGAAGTGAAAGCACCAGAAAATAAATTAATTCATACGCAGCTGTCATCCGTACGCAAGGAAGTAAGCACAAGATGCCGAACACCCTTAGCAGGATGCAGCGCACCCTTCATGCGACTCGCCGAATATCTCACGGCGCTTCGCGCTTGGTGATGTGAGAGCCTGGTCCGGTGAGAACCCGGCGTGCTCCGTCCCGGCTTTGTAGGGATGCGAGGTCAATGGTCTAACGACTACGGCATGCACGACTATGAGTACCCCCCCCCCCCCTCCTCTCCACCCCTCTGCCGTGGTATAAATAGTCAACTGGACAGCAGCTTTCACGCCCTCTTCGTTCTCTTATCCTGCGGCCCGTATCGTCCCAGTTTGCGGTCTTTCTCCGTTACATATACGTTTTATTTTCTCGAACGAGCTCTTTGTAATTGCCTTTTGTGTCTGCTTCTCCATACGGGTGTGTGTGCGAACGTTGTTCTTTTTTTCTTGCCCCGCAGGTGATCATGGGGATCATCCGCAAGGCGCTCGGAAACCCCGACGCATAATAGTGTCTTTTTAGTAGCACGCGGCGGAGGGGGTCTTCGGAGGTTAGGGGGGGGGGTGCACTATTTTCTTGTTCCGGCGGGCGCCAGCGAGAAAATCCACCGCAGTTGTAAGCACTCACAGGCCCCCAGATACAGCAGCGGTTTTGCTCGGCTATTTTTGGATTGGTTGTTGAATCGTTGGTTGTATTTTTGTATCCCTTGGGTGTGTTCCAGTAGTGTACTGGATGTCGCGGGATGTTGCGGAGCGCGTTGGAGTGGAGAAGAACATGCTCGCAGAAGGTTTTGAAAGCATGGCCTGGCCTGGCCTGCTGGAGTAGTACCCCGATTTTGCGTTGGCGGGGGGGGTTGGGGTGGGTGATAGGTTGGGTTTGCCAGGACACCACGGCGGGCTGTTCGGAGTCTGGTGGCTTATCGCAGAGCGCATTGTTGTTACGCGCCCCACCCTTTCTTCGGAAGGCCATTTGATCCTTGGCTTGGGCTGTCTCGTTTTAAAATTGGTTGTTGCTGCTGTCGCCGCCCGTCTGGTGGCGAGCTTGCCTTTGGGACAAGAATCGGATACCTGGTGGTACTATATCTAGGGCGATCACATCTCGCCAATTTTGACTCTTGGGGTCTGGTTATAGGGGCATGGCAAATCAGCATACTGCTGTGATTGGGCGTATGACCTTCAGCACGTCGTTTCTGTGCGCCCCCCCCCCTCCCTACATCACTTAACCTGCCCCCCCCTCTACATTCTAGACTTAAGTGGGTTGGCGCTGTTGGCAAAGCGCTGTAAGACACGCCACCAAATATAGCCCCCATAGTATGCGCTACCAAAGACGCGTGACGCATGGATGCGTGGAGTGAGGATTGCTTACGGAAACCTCACAGGTTAAGTGATGTAGGAGATTACCGCACACAGACTTGTTGAGTGATTACAGCTGTATACTGAAACCCCAAGGGTTGAGTGAGGTTTGAGATTGCCAGACACATGGACGGGTTGGGTGGGGATAGCTGCATACAGAAACCCCACGGGTTGAGTGATGTTGGAGTGCCGGACACATGGACGCGTTGAATGAGGATAAGACACATACCGAACCTAACAGGTGATTTGTGATGGAGATTGTCGGACACATTGACGTTGAGTAAGGATAGCTGCATACTGAAACCTCACAGGTTGATTTGTATTGGAGATTGCCGGACACATTGCCGTGTTGAGTGAGGATAGCTACATACTGGAACCTCACGAGTTGAGTGATGTTGGATAATGCCGGACACATAGACGCTTTGAGTGAGGAAAGACACATACTGAAACCTCACAGGTTGATTTGTATTGGAGATTGCCGGACACATTGCCGTGTTGAGTGAGGATAGCTACATACTGGAACCTCACGAGTTGAGTGATGTTGGATAATGCCGGACACATAGACGCTTTGAGTGAGGAAAGACACATACTGAAACCTCACAGGTTGATTTGTATTGGAGATTGCCGGACACATTGCCGTGTTGAGTGAGGATAGCTACATACTGGAACCTCACGAGTTGAGTGATGTTGGATAATGCCGGACACATAGACGCTTTGAGTGAGGAAAGACACATACTAAAACCTCACAGGTGATTTGTAATGGAGTTTGCCAGACACCTAGACGTGTTGATTGAAGATAGCTGCATACTGAACCCTTACGAGTTGAGTGATGTTGGATAGTGCCGGACACATGGGCGCTTAGACACATACTGAAACCTCACAGGTGCACAGTNGAATGTCACCCTCGAGTTGAGCGCCGCACAGGTAGACAAATGGCTAGGGTCAAAATCCTCTAGAGGATAGGTGAAACGGCAATCCTCAGAGGATTGCCCAAAAAAGCGGAAGCTCTGATTTGGTAAAAAGGTTATCCCCCCAGAGGAAACCCTCACCCAAAGCCCTGGAGGATCACTGCCCGAACACATTACAACTTCCTCCAGAGGATTTCGGAGGGTGATCCTCCAGAGCATTGAGTGGGGGGTTTCCTCTGAGGGGATAACCTTTTTACCAAATCAGAGCTTTTTTTTGGTGGCAATCCTCCAGAGGATTTGGTTTGACCTACCCTCTGAGAGGATTTGGTTTCACCTATCCTCTGGGAGGATTTGGTTTCACCTATCCTCTGGGGGATTAGGTACTGTTTCCCTCGCCGTGGATAATTGCAAACAAACCTCTAGAGGGGTGGTAAAACGGTAACCTCTGGGAGGGAGGGGAGGTGAAATCCTCTGGGGGGTTGGGTAATGTTTTCCCCGCCGTGGATTATTACAAAAAACAACCTCGAGAGGGACGGCCAGAGAACTTCCCCGTGAGTAAGTGGGGAACAATTAGTGTCCAGGAGGATGTGGCGATGCGTCTCTTCCGGGAGAGAGGCTGCTGGGAACAACGCACGTGATGTTGTTCACGTTCACGTGTTGTCCCTCTCTAAAAATGCCCTCGTTACTTGGAAGCAACACCCACAGAGTAGGTGAGCACAGGAAGCAATAATACATGGCGTAAGGAAGTGCCACAGCCGTTGATATTGAAGCAGGTCTAGTACTTCCTTTTCTCTTTCCCAAACCACGAAACACCTAACGACTCTCCACGAAATCCCTGCAACGAAAAACAAGACGAAATTCATGACAACGACGAAGGAAAAGGGCTACCTATATACGTCGGAGCTTAATAGAACTGCTATCAACAAAAACGAAAATATCCAATATCAAAATATCTACACCAGAGGGTACAGAGCACTATACTTGGCTGTGCCCACACCGCCCAACACGCTAAGTTTTCCCGCAACGGAAAAGGACCGAAAAGAGCCAGAGCGACGAAGAGAAAGGACTGATGAAATTCCCCTACACCAGCAGCGCAAAGTGCTACTTTGCTGCTATTTGCACGACCAGCATTCCTGACATCGCCATGCTACAAGACCNAAGAAAAAGGACTGACAAAATTCCCCTACACCAGCAGCGCAAAGTGCTACTTTGCTGCTATTTGCACGACCAGCATTCCTGACATCGCCACGCTACAAGACAACCCCCGCCAACTGTAAAAGACGAGCTGCAACTGCTGTGTGTGCATGGTATTAGTACACGGCGTTGCTGAAAACATCACTAGTATACACGTACAGGCATAATACTGTGCCCGAAAAGCTGTGCGACTAAAGAAAAAACACCATCCATGGGCTCATGGGCTGGACGAACCCAGCCTATTTTGGTCACCATGTCTCGCGCTGTAATACGGAAGATGACCCCGAAAAATACTTGTGCGACTTCCCGCATACTTTAGTCAGCCTTACTATCACCGTTAACCCTAACCCTAGTCAGCCTTACGAACACCACTACCGGATGCCCCTCCTTCATCCGTCATTTCTTTGTTGGTGCGCTCGGAGAGGACTGCATCCTCGTCAGCACCACGCTGCTCGCCCGCCTCGACGTTACCGCGGTTGGTGCCGCGGTCGCCGC
>CACKRE030001504.1:211670-226782 GCA_902602495.3 Ectocarpus sp. CCAP 1310/34 | reverse complement strand
ACACAACGTGGTGCGATCATCCCCCTTGCGCGGAGTGAGGGTTCTCCACCCCGCACAACATGATCTACTCGACCACCATAGGGGGGTGGGGGGGCGTACTCTAATGATTTTCATGCCTCAGCCGCTAGATCATTGACCACGCGTCCTCGAGAGGACAAGGCAGAGGCACACACCGCTCAACATGGTCGAGGAAGAGACTTGACGGGAGAGACGTCGACTTACGTGACAACACGGAAGCTGTTTCTGTGCATCCGTTGTACTATAGCACGCGTAGGGTGGGTACGTGGGTACACGCGACAACGGCAGTACCAGATCAAGTCTAGGCCATTTTCAACGCTTCACAACCAAGCGGCTACAAGGCCGACAACGAAGGGTAGTCCCATCCACCCATCTATCTAACGAAACGGGATACGTAGTTATGATGTCACTCACTCGGCAATGGACTCTTTTGGCAGAAGAAGGGATTCCTGATGTACCACCCCACACAGCAAAGAACAATGAGCCCGGCGGTGCTCCCGGCAACGATAACCCATATCCAAAAACCATGAAGGTCGCTGCGAATCACGCGAGGAGGGGGCGGTGCCGGGGAAAGTCAAAGGGGGAGGGAGGGGGAGAGCACGCATACGGGCGACGAGAAAGGACTCTTCAATAGTTTGTGGGTCAAGTTGGTGTGTAGTCGGTTTGGTGCCTGGGCCTCGTGAAACCGACCAAGTACATACTCGTACAATACCACATGTGTTGAGATGTCGTCACAATCATTCATTTGGTGCCGTTGATTGCCCGATCAAGATATAATGCGATTCACCGGCACCAAACCCAACTAAACCTGCGGCAAACTCGTTCCTCGTGTGTGCGGTATACCTCCCGTCTGCATCTTTTCGTTCCGAAGCATGCCATGTAGAGTACACCGACGTACTTGACCCCGCGCATAAATATTGTACGCACCGTGCATATACCTCATTGGCCACTGTTGTTGTTGTTGTTGCTGCCCTCTTAATGTAAGTGATATCCGTTGTGACCTCTATCCATTTCCTACACTCGCCCAACTTTTGCCGGAAAGAAAGAAGAGCTTCGGTCCTTGCAGGCCCACACAAACAACCACATCTCACCGTACATCCCAACACTGTTATAGCAACAGCCAATGAACGTTCCGAAAATTGAGTTTGGCAAATAAACCGTGTGACCACCCTGAGTGACCTACAAGTACCATTTTTCTTATCCTGGGATGAACCAGATAGGTTGAGGGCGTGAAACAACCTACCCGGCGTCCTCCTCCAAGGCTCGAGAAACCAGCGCCACCCCAGTAGCGTCCGCAAAAAAAATGTCCCCCCCCTTCCCGCTGCTACCACCCCCCCTGATACTCCTGCGCGCGGCGGTCTTGTGCGATTTCACGCGCTTTTCTCCACGGGCCGAGTATACAGTTGGCAGGACGAAACCCTCTTCCTGGGGGCTGGTGCAGCCGCAAGTTACCAACTCGTTCCCGAAGACAAATCGTCCAGTGAGGAGATTCCCAGCTGGAAGGTTCCGCAAACACACACACAAGACACAAAAAAACGTTTCAAGTGAGGAACAACTCAGGTACGTACATCACTCCCACGTTTCAAACTCGCTCGTGGGGCGGGGTCATCCTACCGGTGAAAAATCTCCATTGCCCTTCGTGGAATGATTCGGGGGCTCCGCGAGTGTCGCCGGAGCCCCATGGATGTACCCAGGGAGTTGATGTACGCCGTTATTGTTCGAGAACACTACAACAAGACCGAGAAGCCGGCTAGAAATCATTGTCGATACACGTTGCGGCAATGAACGTGCTTGGATCCTGAATGGCGGGGGAACCGAGTTGTACGGAGGGCGCTGTCCGTGACCGACGCCAGCAGTGGGCAGGCAGGCCACCAGATATCTCTCAAAAAATTCTTATTGCAGGCAACGGAAGAATCATCGAGTGCCCGCCACGGGCAACCTTACCTGACAGGTATCGTAGTACGGGGCCCCTACCTCACCATAAGTCCAAGCGTTGGTCGAATGTCTTACACTCTTACGCACACGCCCCTACACTCCCAACAATCAAAGAGGCAGAGGTACCTTCGTGGTGAACGCAAGGAAGGCGTGGTACGCAGCAACATGGAACGAGGTGCACATAGTTTTTGGCTTTGAGTAAACCATGACGCGCGCTGGTCAAGTCCATGCTGCGGGCAGAGTTCAGGGACTACGGTAACCCCGATTTTCTGCACGACTCATTTGCTCCCAAAAAAACGAAACCACTCCCGCGCGCACCTGATCTGCCACACTCCCACTCGTTGACTAGCGTTGGCGAGTCCATCGAAGCGCTGCCAGACAAACCGCTGCACAGCACCCGTGAAGGTTCAGATGCGCGCTGTATGCCGATTCTCCACTGATGCGAGATACCGCGTGGTGCCTGGCAAACAAGCAAGTGGGTTCATGGTTCGGGTACAGAAGTAGGGTTAGGGGATTGGGGTGCTGTGCCACTACAGCAGTAGGCTCAGAGCTAAATTAAGAGCGATGGCCGCAGGTGGACACGCTTGCCGTCAGGGCGATTGGTGGGACTACTGCATAAATATCCAAAAGGGGCGAGGTAGGGTTGTCCGGTTGTTGAAGCGGGGAGCAAGAGGTTGATTTCGTCGGTGTTCACACGTACACGCTCTGTTCGAAGATGTAAGGGCCATTTGTATACAAGCACGAATATCACAAAGGTCTTATGTGTTTCAGATCAGGGTGTACGCCATTAGGTATCTACGCTAAATCAAATAATCGAGCAAGTTTTGGTGTAAGTACGTACGCAAGGCCAGCAACGCAAAGGCCTGCCGAGACTGACGGGCCTATCTAGCGAAAGTAAGGAGGCCGTGAGCCCGGCGCGTTTAAAGTACGATTCGATATGCATGGTGGGTCTCGCACCAAAGCGCAGAAACAGTACACCACCAGCAGCAGAGCAGGTGTTGCAAAAACGTCAACTCAAGCCTTCAAATAAAGCAGAAAAGTGCCGACAGATATATCCATGAAAAGTCTCAGAGAGCAAGCAGCCCCAAACAAAGCGGCGAGGCCGAGACTTGCGCGCCAAGAGCAGTAGACAAGACGGACGGACTGCAACAGCAGCGCGGTGGCACCCCCCGGCATGCACAGGACCTCTTGATCTTTCTGACCGTTCTGACAAAAACCAGGTTGTAAAACCCAACCTTCCCCATCTGGGAAAAGTCTCAGAAAAACGAATTTTCCGAGAAATTTCTATTTACTGTACACGCACGTTTACCCGGGCCTTTGTCCCTTCTATGATTTGTTCTCTGTTGGTCGTTGTACATCTGGGCACCGATCTCTCTAGGTGCCATGGGTGGGTGTTACCATGCACAGCAAGAGAGAAAGAGAGTAGGCGCGGAGTGACGATTTCTACGTCATACATGCGCATATTACGCCTGCTCACATGGTACAACGGTACAGCAGGAGAATGCATAATTGGGGTCCTTGCTGCTTGCTCAGGCTACAGACAGGGCGGATCGTCATGCCCCACACCCTGGGCCGCACTCAGGCGCGCAGCAGTTGTCGTTCTTGAGTGGCACCGATGAACGTGGTTGCGAAGCTACCCTGTGATTGGCACTGCTGGCGGCGGCGTTGTAGCTAGCTGATGTTGCATGTTTGTACCCAGTAGGGTTTGCGCGAATGAACCCGCCGACCGGCAACGCGGAATAGGAAATCGAGCCCACCACCGACTGCTGTAAGGCGGTAGGAAGCCAACGCAGAGTCCGTGAATGAGGCAATGGAGGGCTACTAGAATTCCTCTACTCGCCACCTACGACTACCGCTGTTGGGTCCAGAGCGCACGCCGCCCGCGAGGGGCAGAGCAAGAAAAAGTGCACAAAGCGGGCCGACTCCGATCTACAGATACAGAATACCTAGACCAAACACTACAAAGTCGGTCAACCGACACACACCTTGCTGACCGTTGTTTGATAGACTGCCCCCTCGTCGGCCGCCTCCTTGACGTAGACAGCAGCGCCGCTGCTACGCCCACTGTCTTTCTCCCGCCGGTAGCAGCCTTCGGCAGTCTTAAACTCGGTGGTTCTCGCTACATGGATGTACTCGCTTTCGCACCGAACTGCTGTTGCTGCCGTACCGCCGTGAAGCTGTATCGCCAACAGGGGCCCAAGAAGCAGTGGTGCCCACATATTTGGATCCTTTTACGGAGTGGTCGCGCTACTTTACCCCAGGAGGACGACAGACGAAACCGAGAAGCCACGCCGTATGTAACAAGCAGCACCTGCGACAGCGGCAAGCAGGCAGTGGCACACCACGCGAAAGTCATCCGATAATTATTTTTGCCGCTCCGTGACGCAGACAGCAGTATCCAGCGGGGTACATGGCATACAAACCCACGGGGCTGCTGGATACGACACGACAAGCACACCGCGCAAACAGGTAAGGCTGCAAGCGACTGCAAGCGATGTAAGATCATGTTTGACTTGATGAATCCTTGAGGGTACAGTAGAAATCGGTCAAAAAACGGCCGAAGATACAGGTACAGTCGGGCGTTATGAAATCCTTGTAGGTTGCGTACAGCAGTGCCACCAAGTGTATTCTAAGCGCGATTGTTGTCGACCGGTCATAAATTTAACTTTTGGCTAAATTCATGGATCAAGCATGGACAAGCGGGGGGACAGCAGTTCGTCGCGGATGAGAACGGCGTGCTGCTCCGGAACAGGGACGACATCCTCCAGCGGTGGGCGAGATTCTTCAGCACCCTACTCAACACCAAATCCCCCACCCACACATGATCGAACGAGTGACGCACTCAACGGTTGGGAGATGTGCCAGAACTCGAGGAGGTGGCACGGGCAACGAAAGGCCCCAAGAACTGGAAGGCACCCGGCCATGACTCCCTCCCTGCCGAGTTTCAAGATCGATGACGACGAACCCTTCGTCCTGGAACACCTCCATACCATCCTCGTCAAGGTGTGGAACGGAGGAGATATTCCGCGAGAGTGGAAGGATGCAACCATCAAGGTGCTGTACAAGAAGGGTGACCGGTCCAACTGTAACAACTACAGGGGGGTTTCGCTACTATCTCACGTAGGCAAGGTGCCCATCAAGATCATCACCAACCGTCTATTCGTACGTTTGTGTGTCCTTTACTTGGAAGGGGGAGATTTGTTCTATCTTTTGTATTAAGCACGCGAAAGGGGAGCGGAGGAAGAGCGAGGTCCCGATAAGCTTGAGAGAGCTCGAGAGGTCTCACCGCATAGGTTCCACCGCATAGTAACCGTCATGGCATACCTATGCCCCTATCTGCGTGTTCCCGTTGTTGTCGGCAGATCTACCAGTCCGTATCCAAACACACGAACACCCTCCCTGGTTCGTCACGCAAGTGGCGAATCATCAGTGGGGCATGGATACCCCAGATCTACCTGAAGAACTCAAATCAACAACGGTGCGGGGGAAAATCCGGCCATCCGGATCAAAAACCCTCGCGTACCCAAATATAGAAACCGTTGCTATCACGAGGATTCCAACGGCCGCACTTCCAAGACAAAGACCAAATGGCAGGACAGTTTGGACCGGTCATGTGACGCGCCGACCAATGCTTCCTGCATGACAACCATGGCCATAGATGGCCATTGCTAAATGCAACACAGAAATCAGAACATTCGAGATGCTCAGTGCTAAAACACAGTAACACAGAAGCCAGGACTACTCCGGGAGGTTCATCAGGGCCTTCCGGTGGTACTCCAGTTTGGTCCTACCAAGGACCTTGGTCAGCATGTCGGCGTGCTGCTCTTCCGTCGGGACATACTCTGCGGTGATCTTCCCCGACTTGAAGAGCTCGCGGATAAAGTGGTACCGCACGTCGATGTGCTTGCTCCTCGCCGAGCTGAAGGGGTTCTGCACCAGGGCAAGAGCTCCCTTGTTGTCTTCAAGGACCTTGATCTTCGCCCCACTCGTCTCAGGCGCTACGAAAGACAGAACCGCACGCACATGCAACGCCTCCTTCATTCCCTCCCCGGCTGCTAGATACTCTGCCTCCGAGGATGGCTGCGCCGGCACACGCTGCGTCTTTGTGGTTCGGTTCACCGTGTTACCACCTACGGTTACGGCTAGTCCCGTCGTCGAACGCCTGTCAACAACGTCGTAGGCGTAGCTGGGATCGACCCACCCTCC
This sequence comes from Ectocarpus sp. CCAP 1310/34, assembly GCA_902602495.3. Classification (NCBI taxonomy): domain Eukaryota; class Phaeophyceae; order Ectocarpales; family Ectocarpaceae; genus Ectocarpus; species Ectocarpus sp. CCAP 1310/34. Next base: position 220,623 of record CACKRE030001504.1, on the reverse strand, counting down.
TAGATCTAGCCCTGACCCCCGCACATAGGTGAGGCTCAGGTCCTTCGTGGCGTTGAGGTAAGACATGACCCTCAGATTGCTCTCGATGTATGCCGTCTGGGACAACTTGGTGATGCCGTTCTCTAGGTCCATCTCAATGCCAATTCCATCATACCACGTACATTCTCCCAAATCCTTCACCGGAGACTTCTCCTGGAGGGAAGCAAGCAACTCTTGACGCTCTTGCTCGGACGCCACCAACAAAATGTCGTCTACGTAGATCACCATCAGACCTACGACCTCTCCGTCAACCATCCTACGGAAACACACGGGTCAGCCCTGCACTGCTCGTACCCATTCGCGATGAGGGCATCAGCAGCTTCAAACCCCCACTCGCGACCGCTTTGTTTCAGGCCATACAGTACACGCTCAACCTTGCACACCTTGCTAGACATGTCACCACAACCCTGGGGAAGCCTGATAAAAATCTCTTCTTTGAGCTTAGCGTGAATGTACGCTTGTTTAATGTCCCAGTGGAACATCTTATGTTTCTTCTCGGTGGCTACGACAACCATNCAGCAGCTTCAAACCCCCACTCGCGACCGCTTTGTTTCAGGCCATACAGTACACGCTCAACCTTGCACACCTTGCTAGACATGTCACCACAACCCTGGGGAAGCCTGATAAAAATCTCTTCTTTGAGCTTAGCGTGAATGTACGCTTGTTTAATGTCCCAGTGGAACATCTTATGTTTCTTCTCGGTGGCTACGACAACCATGGTTTTGATGGACGTCGTAGACGGGCATGCAGAAGCTGAGTGGTGGAAATCTACCCCGGAATCTGTGAGAAACTACANTACGACAACCACGATATTGATGGACGTCGTAGACGGGCATGCAGAAGCTGAGTGGTGGAAATCTACCCCCGGAATCTGTGAGAAACCACGCGCAACCATACGGGCTTTGAAGGCGGTGATCATACCCTTCTCGTTCGTCTTGTACGAAAACACCCACTTCGAACTCACTGCCTTCCGCCCCTCGGGAAATTTTCCAATTTTCGTGAAAGTCCCCGCCATGTCTAGACCACCCTTCTCTTTCATCATCGCCGCTTCCCGAAACACCTTGTATTTGGGATCCATCGCATCTTTGTATGTGAGCGGGACAGCCTCTACATCGTTCGGCTTCTGCCCGATCGGCGAGGGAATACTTAGCTCTGGGTCAAGGAGTGTTTGCGGCGACCCGTTGTCCTTTTCGTTTGCACTGAATGCCAGCTCCAGCTCCCCTGCATCAGGATGGAGCGCCTTCACTAGATCGTACTGTAACTGCTTCTTCAGCTCCTCACGGTACGCTTGCTCGTCTTGTATGCGCTCCTCCAACAGCGATTCGCGGATATATTCCGCAACGATCTCCGGACCGTTCTCGGTCTCCATGACGGTTGATAACAGCGCCTCCTCGGGGGCTGGCGCCTCGCTCGGCTCTTCCTCGGAGCTCCGCCACTCCCGGGTCTTCTTCCGGGTGCGGCTNACTGAATGCCAGCTCCAGCTCCCCTGCATCAGGATGGAGCGCCTTCACTAGATCGTACTGTAACTGCTTCTTCAGCTCCTCACGGTACGCTTGCTCGTCTTGTATGCGCTCCTCCAACAGCGATTCGCGGATATATTCCGCAACGATCTCCGGACCGTTCTCGGTCTCCATGACGGTTGATAACAGCGCCTCCTCGGGGGCTGGCGCCTCGCTCGGCTCTTCCTCGGAGCTCCGCCACTCCCGGGTCTTCTTCCGGGTGCGGCTGGGCTGGAGCACATGGCGCAGCTGGCCGGCGCTCGACGCTCCCCAAAGAATTTTCTTCCCTTCCGTTCCTGACGGGTAGCGGCTGTCGGCGGGGTCGTACTTCAACTCCTCGAGCGTCTCAGGGTCGCCGCCTTCATTGCCGTCACCATCATTCTCACCGGGGTCGCCTGTCTCGCCGCCGCCATCGTCATCGCTGCCGGGGTCGACGGCCTCGCTGCCGTCACCGTCGTGGTTGTTGGAGAAGTCGCTGGGGCCACTACTGTCGTTGCTGTTGCTGCTGTTGTCGGCGGGGTCATCGCCACCGCCGAAGTCACCCCCTCCCGAAGAGGGCGACGGGGGACCTCCGCGTTCGTCCCCCTGCATCCCATTTCCGGGTGCCGCAGGCGCCCCCATGTGCACGAGCGGAGTCGCTTGCCCCAGCCCACGAGCGTCGTCTGCGTCGAGGTCGGACTCACTCCTCGAGTCTTCTTCCCCCCCTCCACCTTGACGTGACGCGCCCTCATTGCTCTCGCCCTCCCCGACCTCCTCATCATCTGCGAGAGGCACTGGCTGCAGGGGGCCGGGCGAAGCAGCGGGCACTTGGCGCCAGGTGAAATTTCGGGTACCAATTACTGTTCCAGCTTCGGTTAGCATCGAACGCAATCACGGGAGTGGTTGTGGGCTGGTCCAAGGTACCATCCTTTCTGTCCCTTGGGTTGCGACTTTGCCTCTCTTCTTGATTTGAAGACGGCTGGTTTGAGGAACGGGTACGTTGACCCGACCGGCGGCGGTGTGCCGGAAACACCTCGTAGGGGGTTTTGTGGCCAGGGTTACCCATGGTGGCGGTGCAGCTTCTTTGGTGGCACGCGCAAGAGATGGCTTCAGCCCATAACTTAAGGGTATTGGGCGCATCGGGGAAGAGTGCCGTAGCTTGGATACGCGCGGCGAGCGCGGCATCATTGATCACCCCCAACGCTCTCTCAGCTACACCGTTGTACTTGGCCGTGTCAGGAAGGGTAAACTCTTGCTTGATGCCGTATTTACGGCAAACATCCGCGAACGCCCCTTGAAACTCGCCACCACCGTCAGTCCGTGCGACGTAAACTTCACACGGAACCCCCGCTGCTCGGTAGTCTGCCAAGAAATGCTGAAATTTCTTGGCTGCGTCAGATTTTCGCTTCAGAAAGAATACGCGCGTCCAACGCGTGTGATCGCACACGATTATGAGGGTGTATAGGCTTCCCCCGATGCTTGCGATCTTCATTTCCCCCCCTAGGTCGAGGAATATGCGAAACAGCTTCATATTTGCGCGCGTGGATGTGCTCGGACGGGTTTCACCTGTACCTTGGACATCGAACAGCCGAGGCATGGTAGCAGCGGTCCTCCCGCCAGCTGCACTCCCTGCTGCTTCGCCGTGTCTCTAGGCAGTTTCTCGTGGGCGTGCAGGTGGGAGTTGTGGTAGTAGTTGATGTCAGTGAGGGTGACTGCTTTCGCATCGCCAGGAACAATGACTGCGGCACATGCGATGTCTACCGTAGGCTGTGCTTGATAGCCTTCTTGAGTGAGTAGCTTGCCCGTCCGAGGGGAAAACACTTTCCCCCCGACCTTCGTGGTCAACATGAGCCCCCCTTTCTGCCCCGAGTCTTGTGGCCTTCCTCGGCCAACGTGGTAAGAGAAAGGAGGTTGTAAGGGGCTTCGGGTACATGAGCTGCTATCGGAATGGGTACAGGCACCCAACCACATGCCGACTTGAGGACTACGACCACGTCTCCGTATCCTAGGAGGGGAACAGGGGCTTTGTCACCACCAATTCCCCGCACCCAAACGTTACACTCACGGTAGTTCACGAAGGCATTCGCACATCGGAACATGGAGCACGTGGCTGCCGTGTCAGCCACGTACTGCATGACATCCTGACCAAGTCCCTCAACCCCCACTAGACCAAGATCAACGATACCACACTCGCCTGAGGGTTGTGCCACGGCACAGAATGCCTGGTCAGTGGCGGAGTCGTCGTCGCTCACGTAGCTCACGACTTGAGCCAGGACAGCCTCCTCCGTAGCACATTTGTCCTCCTTGTGACCCCACCCTGCGCATTTCCCGCAACGCGGAATGAAGTCCTCCTCCTCGGTGGTGCAGTCAGCAATCTGGTGCCCGACGTGACCGCACCGGTAGCACCGGCCAGGGAACCTCGTGCCCCCGCCGCTCCCGCCGCCGCCGTTGCCGCCGCTTCCATCTCCCTTGCTCTCCTCGACGCCGTCGCCGCCCCCGCCGTTGCAGCCGCCGCGGCCACCGCTGCGACCGCCGCGGTCACCGTTGCGGCCGCCTCCACGACCTCGGCCGCCACGACCGCGGCCACGGCTAGACGACTGCCCCTTCCGGCCGCCACCGTCGGCGATGTAGGCCCTTTCGGCGCCTCGTGCGCCGTTGCGTTTCTTATGTTTCTCCAGGATCGCTTTGTACTCGATTGCGATCTCCCTCATCACTTACTCCTTGGTCAGCTTTTTCGTGCGTCGCAGGGCATGCTTCGTCATAGCGTACTCATCCGAAAGGGCGGACACAAAGCGGTGGAGAACAAATCCTTCGTTGATACCTAGCCCTTCTTGGTAAAGTCGTTCACCAGTTGCTAGCATGTCGCGGAGAACAAGTTGTGGGTTCTTATTCGTGGGGACCGTAAATGTCATGAACGCATCCAAGTCGTCAACCGATTGCATTGCTGATTCCGGGTTGTACATTCCTTTTAACTCCCGAATGGCCCCCTGGGGCGTCTCTGCCCTTTTCATCGTCTTTTTATTGTCCTCTTTGATGAGAGCGTGGTCCAGAAAATTCCACGCGTGAAACGCGGGCTCAACTTGCTCGGCTGGGTATTGTTGGCACAATGACGACTTGCTTCGTCCGCTATTCACGGGGATCTCCACTGTCCCCTCCCGAGGGTGGTCCAACAGGTTTGCTCCATTTGCTACCAGGCAGAAATCCTGAAGCCATGATTTACAATTTTTTGCTTTCCCGTCAAACGGGGGTGAGGAGTACCTCACGCTCTGCTATCCTGCACTCCCGACAGGAATACCGAAGCCGCCGGCAAAGCCAGCAGCAGCACCACCTCCTATGGTGCTACTGAAACCACCTGGAGTGTGAGCAGCGGCTACTCTCACCTCTTGGGCGACATAGCCCCCTGCTTCGCCGCTGTTTCGTCCTTCCAGACCAGAGTTTCCGAAACGTTCGTGTAGGTACGTGTCGTCCTGCGTGCTCCCAGTGTGCGATGCCCCTTCTTGGACTTCTGCAGACGCCGCGGCGGCGCTCTGTCTAGCTTACCGCGGTCAGCGTCGCTCCCTCTGGCGTCGCTGGGCTCCTCCTCCTTCCGTGTTAGCTCGCCTACCAGTAGCGTCAACTTGCTAATCTGCTCTGCGAGCGAGCCTACATCCGTTTGAGGCTCGTGAACTCTGCCGAGCTCTGGTCTCCCTCCGACCGTCCGCCAGGGACATTTTCCCCGGCTACGCGGTCCGCCATTTCCTCATGGACTCCCTCGAGGGATGTAGCACTAGTCTATTCGTACGTGTGTATGTTCTTTACTTGGAAGGGGGACATTTGTTTTATCTTTTTGTATTAAGCACGCGAAAGGGGAGCGGAGGAAGAGTGAGGTCCCGAAAGCTCGAGACAGCTCGAGAGGTTCCACCGCATAGGTTCCACCGCATTGTAACCGTCATGGTATACCTATGCCCCTATCTGCGTGTTCCCGTTGTTGTCGGCAGATCTACCAGTCCGTATCCAAACACACGAACACCGTGTAAGCGCCTTCAGCGAAGCCAACAACACCGTTCCGGAGGAACAGTACGGATTTCGACCCGGGCGATCCACCGCTGTCGACATGCTGTTCGTCGTGCGCCGCCTCCAGGAGCTGGGGCGGAGAAACAAAATACCGCTCTACATGTGCTTCGTCGACTTGAACAAGGCGTATGATTCCATACATGGAGGTGCTGGCCAGGGCCGGGATTCCCGCGAAGCTGATCGAAGTCATCCGCCAATTCCACGATGGAATGCGGGCCCGGGTGCGCATGGACGACGGAGAACTATCGGACTGGTTCTTCATGACACAGGGCGTGCGACAAGGGTGTGTGCTATCCCCGCTGCTGTTCAACATCTTCTTCGCCGAGGTTCTCGAGGTCGTTGTCATCCGATTCAGCGAGGATGATGTTGTTCTGCGGAGCCTGGTGTGCTTGGAGGAGGGGAAGACGGAGACGGAAGCAGGGGGGGGGGAGGAGACACCCCTTGACCGAGTACGGAGGGCAGTATGGGGGATGCTGTATGCCGATGATGCCGGCGTCGTATCGAGGTCTGCAGAAGGACTGGCGAGAATGATGACCATCATCGTTGAGGTGTTCGGGGAGTTCGGGCTAACGGTGTCGGAGAAGAAGACGGAGACGCTCCTGATGCGCGCGAAGTACAAGCCGACTACAACATCACAGCCCGCCCCGCCTCCACCGCTGACCATCGAAGCCGCGGGACAGAAATACGCCCAGACGACCGAGTTCCGGTACCTCGGTGGCCTTGTCAACGAACATGGCGACCTCCCCCGGGAGATCAGCTACAGGAGCAGAGGAGCGTGGGCGTGCCTCAGGGGATATGGCCGGGACCTCTTCGACAGACCGCAAGCGCCATTCCGACTCAAGATCCTGAAGAAGAGGCCAGCCGACAACGAGCGCTCAAACGAAACCACAAGCCACCAACCAGTGGGGCGGGAGGGGCGCAGGAGACGGACGAGACGGCGAGGGAAGAAGCAAACGAGAAGAGACGGACCGAGTGGCGCGATACGTGCCGGATTGAATTTCTTTTAGCAAATTCCCCCCCCCCCAACGCTGCACCATTGCACCAATCCCCCACCAATGATGACGTACCATTACAATGTATGGCTGGTTGGTGGCCATGTTTGCGTGTTTGCTTGTCGTTAGTGGTCTCTCCACCGTGTGCCTTTTTCTGTCTCTTGTTTCTTGTTATTTTCGGCCTGGTCCCTTTTCGTCCTCGCTCTGTTTATTTCATTTTCTCCTTCCTTACTATTCCCTTTTTTTTTTGTCTTTTTCTCCTTTTCTCTCTTTTTCTGTGCCAGATGGCCTTGTCTCTGCTTGCGTTGTGAAGTACCAAGATTGAATCAAGGGGGTGTACCTCATTCTCTCCGGCCCGTGATGGTGACTCCTAAGCTCAGTTGTTACCTCGCATAGCGCGCAGAGGGAGTGAGGGACTCCATAATATCTGTCGTTGATTTCTATTGACTTGCGGACCCCTCGGGGCCATTTTATTTGAGTGTACCTTGTTAGGGTAAGTTAGCCTGCGACCACGGGAGTCGACCGCGTCGAGTGTTGGATCAGTACGGACATACGAAGGTACTGGGTAGAGAGAGATCGGAAAGGTTTTCAATGTGAAGAAAACAACAACAACAACAACAACAACAACAACAACGACAATGGATTCCGAAGTTTCTTTCACGTACGTCTTGCCGTGACGGCACCCACAGGACCTGGTGATGAAATAGTTTTTGTGGGGTCGAAGAAAATCGCATACATTTTTCAGCATATACATACGGGAAAAATACGTGAGAAAATAAATAAAACCAGAAAAAAAAGACGAAGAAAGAGGGTCATGAGACTAAAACCGGAGACCTCGAGTGCGAAAAGGTAGGTCGCGAGGACCTACTTGGTTTTGATGCGGGCGCTGTAGAACTCAGTGTAGGACACACATATGCTTTTGAGAAAGTAAACATAACCTCACAAGGGTCTACCCGTTCGAGATATAACCTCAGTCGAAGGGATGTGGTGAATGAAGTTTTTTTTTGTAAGTGGAGTGAAACCAACAGGAGGCTTGGCTTTTTTTGAGTTTGTGTAAGCCTAACGCTGAGTTATCAGTACATGCCAGTTGGAGCTAGGAACAAAAACAAGCATCTGTATAGATAGGCGGATACATTCTTAATTTTATGTGGAATGTGGCCTTCACAGGGAAGAACATGGCGCAGTGTCGTTTGACAACTTGCTGTTTTTAGACAGTACTTCACTGCTGTTTTAGGCGACTTGAATATAGACTACATACAGCAGTGTACTGTAGGTACAGTAGGACTGTTGTTGTTTACACATTATTTTTTCTGTTTCTCCCATCATTGGACTCTGTCGCCTGCCCCTTTGGCCCCTATCCTCCACTTCGACTAGCTAGACGACCCAACCGGGGCCACGTAGGAGAGGGGGACTATGGACCCCCTCCTGCGGTTCCTACCTGAGGTATTTTTTTAGGTATTTTTACCGCGAGAAGGGTACAGTAATCCCTTCCCTCGAGACTTACGAAGTTGATTATGGTATACTAACAACGAGCTCTGCAGCGCGTCGCTTTCATCCTAGACCAGGATTTGTTCAGAGAGAAAAACACTCACTCTGCCGGGACTCGAACCCATGACCTGGCCCTCAGCAGGCTGCGAGGTTACCCACTAGAACACCGGGGCGAAACATAGCACGCACGATAAACAGAAAAGGTATATAGTCTATAAAAAAAAAAAAAAATCAAAAATTGGGGTTGGACTGTGGATACATTTGAGTGTGTGGATGCTTCCCGCTCATTTTATATGCTTTTATGTGGATGGTATCGCACCGACCGTTCGAGAAAAGAGCCCCCGGAAACCGATCAAAATAAGAGAAGAACAAAATTAAAGGAGTACGCTTCCCACACCCGCCCAAAGAAAAAATCAAAGGGTAANAAAGGAAATAACCGGTACCGCGCTGACCGTTCGAGAAAAGAGCCCTCGGAAGCCGATCGAAAAAAAACAAAAACAAAAATACAGGAGGACGCTTCCCACACCCGCCTAAAGAAAAATCAAAGGGTAACGTACCAGCACCAGGCACTACCCACCAGGGCATGGGAGTAACGGAGCAAACAGGGCAAAGAGGCGGCAGATGGGCAGACAGCCAGACGTGCAAAAGCAAAAGCAACAGCAAAAGCGAGATCAAGGTACCCAACACAGCAGAGTATTCTAGGCAGGGAGGACATGAAAAACAGAAACAGCACAGAGAGAGGCCGAAGGCAATACAAAGGACATACATAAAGGAGTATAGCATACAGCAGGGAGGGAAACAGGGCGCAACAACATCAGCCGGGTACATAGTTCGCCACAAGCGCTGCCTCGGCCGCCCTACTCGCTTCTACAGCAGTGCCCGGTCGCCGTTTCTTCCCCCCCA
>CACKRE030001504.1:174822-190416 GCA_902602495.3 Ectocarpus sp. CCAP 1310/34 | reverse complement strand
CCCCCCCCCCCCCCCCCCCCCCACCTCCCTCAGCCAGCAAAAATCAGCCGAACAAAACGCAAAATGCGTCACAAGGTTCGCTCGACGCTCCCCGGCGGGGCCCCTGCATTCGACCCTTCCCACCCGGGCCAAGAAGGGGGCCACCCCCCTCCCTGCCCTCGCCTGGAGCCAGCTGATCCGGCCCCGCTGGTAGCACTGCTACCGCCAACGCCACCTCCGCTAGCACCAGCACCACCGCCGCCGGGACCAGCACCACCGCTATCGCTGCGCTGCTGCTGGATCGACCGCGCCCTTACCATGGCTGCGTTCGCCGACGCTCTCGCCATCATCTCCGCGTAGTCCGACCCGCCCGGCCCTCCCCCCTCTCCTTCTCGATCCAACTTCCGACCGCCGGCACCGGCTGCATCCGTCCTGTACTCGGGGGGCCCGTAGCTCGACGACGACTGGGGGTGGGGGGGTACGGTCGACCTTCCCGCCGCCGCCCCCGCAACGCCGCTGGGGACACTGACGAACGTGGACATAGACTTCGGATTCAAGGATCTCCCGCCGCTGCTCGGCTGCGACGTCCCGGTGCCATCCCTCCTTCCACCCGTTAGGCTCGCCAGTACGCCGAGTCCCCCGCCGCTCATGAAGGGAGCGCCCATGCCGGCGGGCGCGATCATGCGATTCCCACCGCCGGACACACCGCCGCTTCCGGCTGCCCCCGCCGCCCCTGGCCCATCCAGCAACCTACCACCACCTACCCGGCTGCTGCCGTTGATGCTGCCGCCGTTAACCTTGCCGTCCGTAGAGGACAGGTGCCGCGGGAGGTTGGACGACATCATCATGGAAGCGGTGGATGTGGAAGGAGAGCTGTGGAGCGAGGACGTCGGCGACGACGACATCTTGTCGCCTCCGGCGCCGCCGCTGCCGCTGCCGCCGCCCCCGCCGGGCGGCGGTGGCGGGAGAGACGCCAGCAAGGAGTGAGACGAAGACGACATCCCGGAGGAAGAGGAAGGCTGAGCGTTTCCGACGGCGGCAGCGGCGGCGGCTAGAGAGGGGACAGGTCCGGACATGGGGTGTTCCGATAGAGACATGCCGGTGGGGCTCTTGCCTAAGCGCGAGCCCGCTCCTGCTGCGCCTCCATCCATATCTTGTTTAGGTTGGTGCAGCCGATTTGACGACGAGCCGTGCGTCTTATCCTAGAACAAAGAAACGCGCGTTGGAGCAGGATGTAAGCGCGGGGCATGCATGAGACTTCGTGCTGTCGTAGGAGAGCAGCTAACTTCAGGTACAAAGATAATTCGGAGCATCGCTGGATAAGCACCTACTATCATTCCATCTACCGTCGGATGCATGAAATACCCCATTCCCTGGGCCGATTTTCTGCGACATTTCGTTTCGGAAGTTCCTCTCTCTTGACAAACACTGTTCCAACGATGCCGTTTGCGGCACCGTCACTGGTATCTATGCAGCCTACGGTAGCACCTCCATGCCGGTCGCTGCAGGCCGACAATGCGAGCAAAACAAACCACACAAAGCTAGACTAGGATCGTTTACAAGCACGTAAAACACGGTTCGATATATATATATGGTACATCAGGAGCGACAGGCACGAGGAACGCACAAGACATGGTCTTTCGGTTTCAAGTACCGAAACAACGCAGGTAAAGGCAGAGGTATGCGATAGATCTTGGAAGCTCGACTGCTTAACAACCCGAAGGTATAACACCCCATGTATGACACGTGCAAAGAAACACAGCTCTCGGCGAGGTAACATCTCCCTAAGGCCACCCTTTTTCGGCACTGGCAACCTCTCTCGGTGGTGGAGAAATCGAGCTAAGAGTCTATCACACACCTACTGCGTATTCGCTAGCACTCTGACGGTATTCCGACGCAACTTGCCATCATCGGAACGAAGACTCTGGTGTTGCGACCGCCTTCTCTGGCCTACCGGGGCACGTCGGATCTAGATTGGCTATGAACATTGCACCTCCACGAGCAAACGACTGCTGAGGGATAAAATCTTACCGCCTCGTACAGCGCCATCCGGAGAGCCGCGTTTTCCGCCCGAAACTTGGTGTTGAAACCTATCTTTCCATCCATCGACACCTCGGAAGCCTAAGCATTCGCACAATCACACAAGACAAAGCAGTCCGTTGGACGGAAAAGGTCAACGTACAGAGGGTAACAGAAGCAAGTAGGCGACAGCATCACACGGCTAAATTGTGCGCGAGATCGCACCGACCCCCGGACCGACTGCTTGGCCGAATGTGAACGTTTGGTTTGTCAGGATGCCCAGTCAACCCATGTCATAGAATCTGCGTTGGAACAGGTTGGTGACCAGCTTCTGGGTAATCCTTGTGAATCGTAGCCTGGGCCCGCGAAAAAACCGCATGTCGCTCCGTCCTCTGGCATTATCAAGGTCTATGGTCTTCCGACTACGCCATGCGTTACCATGAAAACAACCCCCGGGACCGACACTCCCGGCTAGATCGATTTGTCCACAGCCGAGAGGGTGCCATCAATAAACCGGCCGGCAGGTCAAAGGAAATCAATCCGACGACGAGCGAGATTTTTCTCTCATAAACCACCCTTTCCGAGCAATCGAGCTGAGAAAGTCCATCTGGCGGTTGGGTGCGAGCGAGCACGCACACGCGTACGGTGGGCTGGCCTACGCACGGGTCAAGAAATTGGAAAGTACACAAGAGAACCGCCTTATGTTCCTTGAGTCTATGGTGTCACTAAACCCGTGCCTCCACATTACGCCCCATTACGCCACAGTACTTCATGAGAGGGATAAGGGAATCTCAACAGGCTTCCAAGCGGTTGGGTGTCACCCACGGTACAAAGACAGAGACAGGTGCGGTGACCGCAATTTGAAAGGCGATGCCTGCGCTCCTGCTGCCGTTCGGCTGTGCGAGGGCTCACACTTCGACTTGACACATGTTTGCCCTCCAAACGTTCCGAAAATGACCAGAGACAGAGGTAGAGAGAGAGAGACAGACAGACAGACAGTCAAACAGACAGACAGTCAAACAGACAGACAGACAGACAGACAGACAGAGACTTATCCTATCCAGGTCTGCCTCAATTGGCCGTCACGTGAAAACCACAGCAACATCGCCCCCGCACCTGTGTGATGCACAACCCGGACTCACCAAAAAGAGCAAAAACAAAGGCACTCACCACCATTTGTCGAAATATCTCGTTCTGTTCCCGAAGCTCCTGGTTCTCTCTTGTCAAGAAAACCACGCTTCGCCCCAGCTCCTCGATGCGCATTTTCTTTCTCCGCCGGGACTCTTTTGCGGCCTGATGGTAAGCATTGCGGTTATCCAAGGAGAAAAAATAGAAACGCGGGGTTTTCCACACCATGGGGGCGGCCGGCGCGGGAGACGAAGGGGCTGGCGTTAATGGGGGAGACGGAGGCAAACATAAATCTTTTGTAATCGCAAGAGGGTTGCACCGTCAAAATGCAGTGCTCTGCTGCGAACGGTGTATGCGACAGATCGTTTGTCGGTCGTACACGCTAGATGAGCGAAGTACCATTCTACGACCAGCACGGTTCTCATGCGCGCAAAAGCAGAGCGGCAATGGAACTTTGCATTTCACCGCTGCTGGTGTTGCTAAAGTATGATTACCAAAAGACTGAGGCCGATCGTATCGTCAGAGATGAGCAGACAGGGTTGGCTAGGACGTTTTGAAGACAACACTGGGAACCAACCGCTCAACAATCCTTGCGCATCAGAATCAGTTCGTTTTCTTGCGAGCGGGTCCATGACTACCACAAGGCGAAAATGTGTCAACTTCGCGCGGCGGGAATATCGCCTGTGGGGGGGAGACGATATAGCACTTCGGAAACACAAAAAACTCTTAGCCTGTCAAAGGTGTTCTACCGGCGGGTATGTACACACTGCGAGGTTCTCGGCAAGGAATTTGACAACAAGCGACCTTCGCAGCAGCAGCGGGGTCAGAGCCTATAACAGGCAACACACGCGAGATCGTACAACATTCACCAACAGCGCGGGCAATGAGAAGCCATCCGATCGACGTGTACGCAGTGTTCACACACGGTGTCTCTACAGCCGGCAATGCAACGAACGCTGCCGAGCCTTGGGCGGTAGCAAAAATGGCAACGTCGCCGAGTTGTTGGTCGGCCGCCAGCATTCCAAATTTCTGAAAACCGACCTCAACCCAGAACCTTGCCTTGCGCTACTGCTGTAATACGTAAGGGCTGCGGCACCCACTGGTCAAAAGTTGAAGTGTCGAATACTGCTGTATCTCAGGTGCACTGAATATTCCAGGGCGATAACCAGGGGAAACGGCCGAGGGGCTCATCGGTTCCTCAAAAACATTCACTTTCCTCCCATCGGTCTTTCTCAGGAAGGAGGTCGCTATTGTAGTTTACGAGCGACAGAGAGAAGAGAAAGCGAGAGAGCACAGAGCCGAACATCTTATCCAAGGACCAGATCCAGAGAGGACAGAATCTCAGCAGCAACCGCAGCATCAACGGCAAACACCAACATCTCGTGCGGCACGCGGAACCGCCACATGTAGTGCGTCAAGGCCATCGTCCCGTCCGTTGTAGAGGGGGCCCACAATACACATTTCCTTATGAATGTCTAGCACATCAGTAGGGTAGGTCAAACAGCAGTAAGGGAACGACAAGGAAAGCCCCTGTTTGTTTCTCTCTTACCCACCCACCCACCCTCCCACCCTCAAGTGATTCCCTTCCACTCCAAACGCCAAAAGGGTGTTCACCCGCCCGTTTCCGTCGAATCGATCGTGTATGCTTTTAAAAAGAGCGAAATAATATCTTCTCAGACGCAGAACTGCAGATCGCTCATTCCAAGCGAGAAAATCGAACCCACAACGAGCCGCTCAGGCCGATCTGCCAAGCTACCCACTGCTGTACTCGGAACACCGGGGCGACCGGCCTGCGTACTGTTCCATTACGGGCTGAGGTCAGAACAGCAGTGGCGTTTAACACTTGGCAACAGCAAACAGAACAGAGCGGAACCCGACGAAATTTCGACACGAAACGCGGGCACAGGTGGCCGATCGACTTGCCAATTCCGATGGAGGTAGCGCTTGCCCGCTGGCATCACAGAATCTCTGATGCACGAGGGGTGCTAGCATGTCCACGGAAGAAAAATCGCTCGCTTGGTCTTCTCATCTACGAGTATGACTTGATAGAATGCAACGGAAACACATCAGTAGTTACGGCATAGTTCCGTCGACGGGGCACACGAAAGACAGAAGTAACTAGGCCGTCGGGAGCGCGCACAAAAGCACCATGTCTTGTCGTGTGCAGCAGGCCTACAAGTACACATTGGCGTGGGTAAGGCGCCTGTTCGGTTCTTCCTACGCGCAGATGTACAAACCAAAGAACGCTGAATGCACGCGAACAAATTCATTTCACTGACTTCCGCCCAAGCTTGGGGCATTCCCAGGCAGAGCTCTCGAAAGCAATCTCGTTCGACTGCGGGTATATCTCGAATGGGTAGTCTTTCTGTGCGGGTATTTTTTTTTTTCAAGTCTCGAGCACTCTCCCATCACCGAAACAGCAGTTGCAGTCAAACCGAACTGAGCAGCACCACCATCTCCAATGCACCCATACACAACGCCGCATCTATACATCACTGCAGCTGTAGAGCACAGCGCACCTTTCTGTTGAGCTCGAGTCTTCGCCTTCTCTTGCTGTCCATGTCGCCGCCGCTGCCCGCATCCCCGGCGCCACCGGCTCTATCCAACCCCTCGCTCTCCCCCCCCGACGAGGTGGCGTCGTCTGCATGGCCGTCATGCATCCTCGCTGTGGGTACACGCAAGAGATGTGGAGCGTTAATTTACAACTTTCCCCAAGGTTCGGAGACGCATATATGCACGAGACACTGCTGTTCAATCGCATGCTGTACCCCGCGGGTGGATGTTGCTGGAAATGGTGAAAAAACTGTTCTGCATGACACCAGTTACTGCCGCTGTGTACAAAAGTACAAAAGAGGTGCCGAGTCTAATTTTGCCATGGATGTCCATGTAAACCTGAGTGATGTGCAAACCACCCCGGGGACTGAGCGAGCGTCTGGTCTCAAGATTCGGCATTTTCGTCGAATAGCTGGTGCTGCTGCAGTCTAAACGGGATGAAATATGAGAACGCTGCCGCGCAGGCCGATGCGTATGTACCTATGCCCTCCCTCCCTGCTGTTGATGAGAAGCAAGCGCGGATACATGCGCGGTGATGGTGCATGCTCTTTGCGATACAACAAGCTGCATACGGTTGGGTTGTTCAAGAGGACCTGTGTCACTCAAAACGCTAACAACATGGTGCCGACGCATGTCAACACCCCGGCGAAGGGAGAGAGAGGGACCAGCATCGGTGAGGCGCCCCCCGCCACTGCTGGAGCGACAACAGACAACACTCGCATATGCCTACTTTCGTCAAGCCGGCAATCACGGCGGGCGGCCTGACACAAATGGAGCAACCCTGCAACCAAAGCTCAATCAACAACACTGCTGTTGTCGGCCCATTTGCGAGACGCTTCCAAGGGCGATGCCCCCCCCTGGAGCGAGGCGCGCGGCAGCTACCGCGAGGAGCAGAAATATTCAAAGCCAAACCTGCTGATGCTGGTCGGCGGCGGCGGGGTAAAGAGACTTGCTGCTGCACATCAGCTGCGCCTCCGCCTCCCGGCGATGAGATTAGGCACAGCGACGGCGGTGCTGCTGCTCCTGGGGCAACAACCCCTCCCTGCATCGCCGCCGGCGATCGCAGGTTGCGCCGTGGTTGGGATGCAGACGCCGGCCAAACGTCATCGGAAGCCATTCCGCTACTAGTATCGGTGATGCTACAAAATTAGAACTAAGGGAGCAGAGAGCTGCAACAGCAAACTCTATGTTTAGAAACGAGTAGCCTTTTTTCGTCCTGCCGCAAGTACCCTCGTATTTTCGTCTCCAAAGCTTGTACGAGGTGATGATTCCCCCACCAAAATCGGCCTGGTCGCTCACCTATACTTCCCGTACGGACGATATTATTTTCCCCTTTCGCTCCAGTTTCCCGCGCGGCGACCCGCAAACGCCCCCCTGCTGAGCGCTACCTCGCTCGGTGTGCTCCGCAAAGCAACAGTTGAGTAAACCTGGCGAAAGCTTCAGTTCAGGTGACACCAACTTCTGCGGGCCTCCTCCATACGTCATGCCTGCGTCATCTTTGGGCGAATCGGATGATAATGAGGCGGTAGCTCTTGGAGGCGGGGACACCGCACATATTATCCCGGATTTTTGGCGCCCCGGTTTGGTTGCGGTCAGTCCACGTTTGTTTCGGGAGGGCCATCTTCGGGCTTGGGGGCGGGGATGGGAAGGTTTAAGCTGATCACGTTCACGGGTCCCCTGCCCCTCTGTGTGTGAGTTTGGTTGCTTTGCACAACCTATACGTCGCTTCCTCTTAGAGGAGACAGTCTAGAGGGTTTGTTTGGCCATAAAAGAAGATGCAACGGCATCCAGGTGGTGTGGGCCACACCCTACGGTTTCCCTCTCTCTCTATCTCTCTCTCTCTCTGCTCCTCCTGCTACTGCTGCTGCTGCCAGTGCAGTCTAGAAACATCCTTCAGGAGAAGCGCCCTCCGATGGATCAATGCGGCCGGTGTTTCTACGCGCGAAATTTCACGCTATGTATGGGGCTGACGGTAGAGCATCGCAACCAAACGTTAGGAGTTCAACACATGCTACGTATTTTAAGAATCGCACTGTCTAGTGTTTTCTTGGTGGGAGGGGTGGATGTCCTAACCCGACCACCGCCAAAACACTTATTCGCTGCACTGTCCGTGCCGCACTGACAATATGGAAGGATAGCACTGACATTACGGAAGGGCAGCACGAAGAAGCAAAGTGGTGAGAGGAATCTCAAATCGCTTTTTCTGAAGCAGCTAGCTGTAATCTCCGGTCTATTCATTTTTGTCGCAGACCCTCCTCTGCTATTCCGATCCCCCCACCCTTGCCCGACCGTGTCTCAAAAGCCGATCTCGACCTATCGATGGCGCACGTCTCGCAAAATCTCGACCATGCCTCGCTTGAGCATCGCAACCAAACGTTAGGAGTTCAACACATGCTACGTAATGATATACAGCTCCAGAGCCTACACTACATGCGAAGGAATGCGAAGTGCTCGGTGATCTCCGTGTGCCTGAAACGCAGCAGCATGTGTGTGTTGTGTGTGTGTTTTCGTCCTATTTATTATGGCGACAGTCCCCCCATTTTTTCGTGGTGAGACGTGTACTACACTTTTCAGCGTATGTAGAGTACTACACTTTCAGTGTATTTTTTGTACCGTACAACTACAACCATCCAGGGTCACACAGGAGGGGGTAAACACCAGAGCTTTTTTCTTCTTTTTATTTCTTTTTNACAGCTCCAGAGCCTACACTACATGCGAAGGAATGCGAAGTGCTCGGTGATCTCCGTGTGCCTGAAACGCAGCAGCATGTGTGTGTTGTGTGTGTGTTTTCGTCCTATTTATTATGGCGACAGTCCCCCCATTTTTTCGTGGTGAGACGTGTACTACACTTTTCAGCGTATGTAGAGTACTACACTTTCAGTGTATTTTTTGTACCGTACAACTACAACCATCCAGGGTCACACAGGAGGGGGTAAACACCAGAGCTTTTTTCTTCTTTTTATTTCTTTTTGTGCCCCACCTTCCTCCTGCGGTGCGTGCTGAATTTTATTTTTATCGCGAGAAGGGTCCAGCCGTCCCTTTCCCTCGTCAACGGTGCTAACGTCGAAGTTTGGTACTCACGTAGCTTTTTAGCTATATTTCGCTTTCACCCGCAAATTTCGTAAAATTTTCACCCCATGGGGATTCGAACTGACGACCTCTGCGACTAGCGGATTACGAGGATATCACTAGACCACCGGGGCGACCGGTGTATACCGACCGCCTACACCCACCCGCAGGTTGGGACCTTGTGGTTATCTCTCTCACGAATTCATCTAAAGCTGGATGAGAGGCGAACCCAGTCGGGTATGAAGTCAAAGGATATTTTATCGAACTTACATGATAAGGCCAAGCGAGAAAGCACCACCGAAAAATGTTTTGCAGAATAGTCTAAGCAAGACATGCGTACATACCGGAGACAGATCGAGTGCAAAACAAGTCCAGAAAAAGTGAGCAGCAAGCATTCTAATAAACGGGCGAGTGCACCAGGGAAACATTGAATACGGATTGACATGGGGTACCCGACAGCTATGTATGGTCTACAGCTATATGTAGTTGCTGTTGCATGCGTCCTACTGGCCCATGACAAACATCGCCCCACGCCTTGTGACTCACCCCTCCCACGAAAAACAAACCCTGGTGGCTTTTCTGAACGAAAACCCGATCCATATGCATATGCAAACAATGCTTTGGAAGATGTCTTGCTGACGACCTAGAAGAAGAAAAGTGGGCTGAAAGCACGGACGGGGCAACAAACAAAGTGCAAAACTACGGAAAAGAAATGCAGCATTTCAGGGTTCGTGTAATCGCCGTAGAAAAGTATATTCGGTCGGGGGGCGTTAGCCCGTTGTTTCCAGACCTCATCTCAAGCCGTATCATTCTTGACAGAGAGCGAGCAGGTTTACAACGGAAAGGGGGAGCTTGGCAAGCGCACCTTAAGCTCAGCATTAATGAAGTAATGTCGGGCATCACTGTAGCTCTATCACGCCAAGAAAGAAATCGCGGGGACGTGGTACACCCTGTAGATATATTTGGCTCTCATCCGCAAACGCTTGAAAGGATTCCCACTCAATTCTGCTTCCAAAGGCAGCTAGCTCACCTGACGGCCACGGCCATAGGGCAAGCAAGAAAAGGCAACAGGCAGAGCCGACGCCGCCAAACCGAAACAGAGAACACTATTCTACATAAATATGTGATGACCAAACATGAGCGCGTCATCAGCTCACCAATGACACTCTAGGAGCCGTGAACGGCATGCAGAGCCCACCACACCACTACTTCGAAATCACTTGACGCTTCGAAGCAGTTGAGAAGTTCAAGAATGAGTATTCGCGACAGGTAAAAACGTGAACAAATCATATGCCTAGTACAAGTGTACATGTTCCTTCCCTGTTGGTTTCCCCAGGAATTGAGCAAAGTACTAGGATAAATGAGGAGGGTTTTTTCTGTAGCACCGAGGTGCGTTATACACTTTTCTGCCCGGTGCATCCACCCCCTCTGATGGTGGAAAACCCACTGGCTGAAAGCTGAAAGCACAGCCCGCTTGCAAGGAAATCGACCAAAAAATTTGTTGATCCCGTACCCAACTGGGAAACGTGAACTTCCCTGGGTGATACCAGTTGCTTGTGGGAGACTTTGGTCGTGTATGCCTTGTGGCCGCCGGTCTCATTCTTCCCCGGTGTTGGTTCCCTCGCAGCGCCAAACACGGTACAGCAGTACTAGTAGATGGCCGAGAGGATTCGCTCTCTTTCTTTCTTTCTTTCTCTCTCTCTTTCTCCCTATCGCTTCTCCCACGCAAGGCCAACGACACTCTTTACCACCATGGATGAAAGGATGAAAGAGCAAGCAAGGGGGATGGGATGAGAAAATATATATACGCCGGGGATGGGATGAAAAAATATCTACACGCCGGCAAAACGACACCGCCCCGGACACCACAGACACCATGGAAAGACTCTATCCCGATCGACCAACGACACGCCGTCGCCAATGGCAGCGAGATCGCCTTCGTCCAAATCGCTGACAGCTTTGACACCCATCACGAGTGGTGCGGGTGATGCGGCTGGGTGAACGTTGCTCTTGGCGGGGGGTCGCGTCCCGGAACCGGTATCGGACATACCGCCACGAAAAACGTCCAGTATGTCATGAACGACATCCCTGCCACCACCGTCCACATGCAGACTGCAAAATACGGCAGGAACGGGGGGAGGGGGGAATGATGAGAAGTCCGAAGAAAAATAAGGTATTTCCTCGCCTGAGAAATCGGGTTTCAACGTTTTTTTCGACAAGAGCAAAGGTTTTGCAAAAAACCACAGCGGTTTCGACGATAAACTCAATGTATATTTCGTATTCGACCCGTGAGTCTCGTAGAAAAGGTGGTACACCTACTTCGTACCACAAGGTTCGCACAAACTTCACGTACAGTCGGATTTCAACGTGTTGAGAATTGGTGGATCAAAGTTGTCACGCCGAGTAAGCGTTTGAAAAGGCGTCAAGTCAAACCTCCTGTTCCGTGTTTCTAATGGGCAAGACCAACATGCCACGCGATTGGTCATTGCAACGCGATCGTTTGTGGGTGAGGGTTGTGTTACTTCGCCTTCCAATCGGCCGAACACCCATACCTTGGGGGTCTTCGCTGTCTTCGGGACGAGAATCGGGCCAATCAAAGGACAAAGAACATAAGGCCACTGATGTATGTACGCCAAACTTAACGCCGCGTCCCTCGGAACTCAAGTACTGTCACGACCAAAACAAGGGACACTACATAACGGATGATCAATCCAAAACAGCATCAACCCAGGCCTGGCAGCAAGGTGACAAAAAAAAAAAGTTGTACGTACTGAACCGAAAGCCAGCAACAACCACCACGGTTTCGTCTCTCTCACTTTTGCCCTGTAGGCGAGACAGGCGTCTTCGCAGGGGCTCCCGCAGCATACGAGAGTCCTCCACGGGCTTGTGGAACAGCGCCCATCCCACCAGGATGCCGGTCACCAAGCCGCCGAAATGTGCCGCCCTTGTTAGCGGACGGCCACCAGCAGAGACGAAGCGGAAGGTGGAAGATTAGGAGACGGCAGGCACGCCGAGGGAAAGCGCCAACGCACGCCATGCACATGACAGGGTGACCAAGTGATGAGATTTTTCATAATCTCGTCACCGTTGCTGGGCTCAGAGTATGATCACGGCTCCGAGTGAATGGCAACACGAGGCAATCTATTTGACGTTAGTCGCGTTCGGTAAGTTTTATCGCGACCACGTTTATCATTTTTTCGTCACGTTCAATCAGCGCCCACACACACACGCAGCATTTCTGCAGGGTAGGTGCTTCCAACCAATTCGTGGTCACACAGGGCGCCCACGCTACAAACGTACAGAATCGCGATAATCGCAGACGCAGCAGTCATGTAGACCAGAATAGCAGCCCGCAGATACGATAGGGGCAGGGGGGGGGGTTGTCGCGAATGCGAGGGCGCTATCGTAACGGCTCACCAGTCCACGATGGGTGCCAAGGAAGCCGCCATCCCGACCATCGTGTACAGCACAACCTGGGAGTCGGGTTAGGCATGGTGCATCACCATCAGCAGACGGGTGGGGGGGGGCAACGCTTCAAACATCGAACCATTTTTTAGTCTTGACGCAAGGATGTGGAACCATACGCTATCGTGTATCGGCGGAGCCAGCCCAACGATACTTGAGGGTGTTGTTGGCCGGTGACTTCTGCAGACAGAAGCACCCGAAACTTACCCCGCCGCTCCCCATTACAACAACGACACAATATACAACAACCAGCGACACGCCCAACACGAACGACAAAAAACAGCAATAGAAACCAACACACGAACTGCAACGACGATACTATTGTACCTGAACGAGCTGCGCGCCCTTGGCGAACTCGTCCTCTTCGTTCCAGGTGCAGAGGACGTGAGACAGCCACGCTCCCATGACCGCGTAGATGGCGCCGGATGCTCCGACGCCCACCTGTCCGCCAAGCAAAAGGCAAGGAGATGCTGCTGCCGTGAGAGGCTCGCGACGCGATGGCAGCTTCTTGAGAGGGCGAACGAAGCTATGAAAACCATGCTGCTAGTCGACTGCGGTATTGCAACCAACACATCATGATTGTATCCTGTGTTCCTGTGGATGTGAAAATCACAGCTATTACCACTGCTGTAGTGCAACCAACAAACTCAGTACGGCTTGTGTCCTATGTTCGAGATCTCGACCCCCTCTTGTCGCCTAACGAGTCAATGAGTCAACGAGTCAACGAGTCCCTAGTGAGATGTTCGCGGAAGGTTTTGCTTTGGGGCGGGGAAAGCTGGTCGGGTGGGACAGAGATACACGCTGACAGAAGTTGCGCAAGTAACGTACACACGCCACACAAGACAACACACACCACATATATGATTGCAGCCCACATGCACAAACACCACGAGGTACGGGTTCAAGAAGTAAATACACCCGAAAAGAAACTCTAACCCTCCGATCAAGCAACAGCCCGGCATAGAATACCACCCAGTACCCACACAATATTGGACACACCCTGTGATACGTTTTTCACAACCCAAAATGCTGGACCGCCTTCGATGGAAATTCAGTAATAGAAGGACATAACATAGGGAGGGGGGGCGCAGACCGTTTATCCTAACCCTAACCCTACCCCAACTTCCCCGATTGGGTGCTTTATGCAATACGTTTGCTGAATACAAAAAACCTGCCAAGGCTACTGCTTTTACCACCGGGGAAGGGATGTTTTCTTGCACATGAAACGGTGACACACCACGGTGTGGCTTGTCTCGCCTTGTCTGGGCTTGCAACGCAGCTGAGGAGGTTTCCGCCGAGCCCTCCCACCCAGTAGACTATCAGCCAGTTCCTCGTGCCCCATCGCTCCTCAAGGAACGTGCCCATCCGAAACTGAGAGGTGAGCTGCGGGAGGGCCGTGATTTCATTCGCAGAGGGGGGGGAAGAAGGGGGTTCAGGTACGCTTGGACACTCTGCACGTAGTAGGCCCTCTGCTCTCCGCCAAGATTGACGCAAGCCTTCGCGGGGTACGGTCGGTACCCAAGCACGGCGGTCTACCAAGTTCTCGGGGGGCGGTGCTGAGCACAACAGCGGTACCACGTTAGGCTTCAGCAGTAGCGCGTCGAGGCCACA
This sequence comes from Ectocarpus sp. CCAP 1310/34, assembly GCA_902602495.3. Classification (NCBI taxonomy): domain Eukaryota; class Phaeophyceae; order Ectocarpales; family Ectocarpaceae; genus Ectocarpus; species Ectocarpus sp. CCAP 1310/34. Next base: position 176,592 of record CACKRE030001504.1, on the reverse strand, counting down.
ATTGCGCCGCCTCCGCTGTGCAAAGGGGCACCGTAGGGGGGTAGAGGGGGATGCACACGGCTATGTAGAGGCCTGGATCCGCCGCGCGCGAAGTGTCGCTAGAACAGCATGAAGGCTCACAGCCTATGTGCGGGAACGCAGTATTGAGAGCTGGTCACCCTTTCGGCACCAAAAAGCACACAAGCACAACGATTAACGCTCCCGTCTTATGCCAGACTTGAACCTCGTGTTACGTGCCGCGACTTCTTTCGCCACAAGCCAAAAACACCGTTGTGTTAAAAGGGAGATTCGTCCTCGAGAGGCAGACGTTGGGGAGATGTGGCCCTTTTGTCAAGCTCATCTCCACAGATGCGTCTAGCGTAATACCCACAGCAGCCACTGGTCATCGCTTTTTCTCCTCCTGGCCCATAGGTTAACAGCAGAAACAGTTCGGAAGGACAGCATGCCACCACCGTGCGTTGAAGCAAAAGCGGACTCGGGTAGGCACAGGAAGTCATACCGCTCGACACGCCTGCTCCTTCATCCACCTCGTAAGGCATAAAAAAATACGGCCTCTCAAATCCGCTGGCCACGCCTGCTCTAAAGCCCACTCCACATGGCAAAAAGACAGCATCAACTGTGTAGGTTACCGACAACCGGTGTTCCGCGGCGTCAATTGGTTGAGGGGGAGGCGCGAAGCGCTCATTCTCGGGGAAACCATGCCATGTGTGTGGAGGATCAAAATTATTTACTCTCACATTCATGAACATGTGAAGAACACCGCCGTGCAGCAGAATGGGCGTCAGCAGCCTCCACACTTGTCCCTCCTGGATCAGCGTCAAGTGCTTCGCGCCCAACGCCACGAGTGTCTTAACAGGCGCCAATGACACGAGCACCACCAGCACCACCACCAGCAGCAGAAGCATGCGATGCAGAGCGTTTGGTGGCGTCCAGACGACCGCGAGCAGCAGCAGAAGCAGCACGAAAACAGTCAGCCCACATGAAATCCAGCAGTGTTCGGAGAGAGGTCATACACGTCCGGAGCATCTACCAGCACCAGATAAGGTAGCACGACCGAACAGCCCGCCAATGGCTAGAGTACTCGTTAGTCGTTAGCGGAATGTGGCGAAAAGCGTTGGCAGCAGCAGCAGCAGGTATCATCTCGTCTATTTTCCAGCACCTACGTGCTCGTCCAGGCCAGCAAAGGAATGAGCAGACGGCAATGGACGGCCACCGAGGGGATGATTCTGCGTTGCCCCAGGTGGTGCTTCCTCCTCCTCAACAGGGCAATAGAAGACCATGCGAGCAGTATTTAGGTAGGTGCTCTCTCTCTCTCTCTCTCTCTCTCTCTCTCTCTCTCTCTCTCGTTCTTGCTTCTGGAGTACAAGTCGCACAGCGCGTCGCAAATTCCCCACTGCTCAAGTCCTTCCATCGCCCAGGCCATTGCTGTTGTGAGGGCAGCCCTATGAGCCTGTGGAATGATACATGAAGCGTACGGCCCACGCTTCGACGCCGCCGTGCGCGGCGAGCTCACCTCTATGGATGGTCCCAACAACAGATTCGAGTCCACCTTCCCCCACATCGACTAGTGGTACCAAGGGTCCAGATCGGCAACAAGCAAGCAGGCAACGCCGTTGGAATCGAATCCACACCCACCAAGAAGCCATGGCGCGCCGTCAGCGTGGTCAAGGGCCAACAGAGGTGACCGGCGTCAACGGAAGCGGGGCGGGGGGGGGGCATCATTCACGACGGGGCGAAGACAACAAGCATGGAGGGGGTCCAGTGGATCGG
>CACKRE030001504.1:120749-130865 GCA_902602495.3 Ectocarpus sp. CCAP 1310/34 | reverse complement strand
AGACACATTCTGACAGCACTTCAGACAGCAGCTTTGTGCCCCGCCAGCTGCTTGTTCCATGCCTACCATGGTGTTTTTGTACAGACAGCACTTCAGACAGCATTATGCTGTAGTCGGCAATCTTCCGTTTTGGTATAGAGTGGGACAGGGAGGGGGTGATGCTACTGTAGTCGAACGGTGGGACGGACGTGCAGTTCAGTTTTTGGGCACGCATACGGTGCTGCAGGGATTTTTAGGTGTACCTCTTCGGGCTCTTGCATACCTTTTTCTCGTCAGATGTGTGCGTGTTCTTTAGATGCTCAGATGGCTCTAGCACTTTCGTGACCACGGGCTGAGAGTCTTTTGCTAGATTTTGGCATTTAGCAACTGACATACGGTTTAATGTGAAGACAAACAACAACAACAACTTGTTGGCAAGCAGTCCTGCTCCTGCGTGTGAAACTGCCACTTTACATGTAGCACATCCGATCGATGGAATCATCACATACTCACTCCATGTGAAGTCGAAGGTTGCTCCCTGTTGCCACGCTCTTGGCTCGCCATCTTTGTCTCCCGCCAGAGTTGAGTCTGGTCGTCATATAACACCAGACGACCAGCTATTAAACAGCGGAGCTGACACCTGACACCGTGCTGCATGGCTGTCACGAGACTGTCAACATCGCAATCCCCCTCGCCTATATGCACTCACCGGCGCCCCCGGGCATCCGTGTCTGGCGTGTTGCAGATCATTCCAAGCGAGAGAGTGGCCTCGCGGACCGTCGAATGAACCCGATATAGCTGGAGGCCGCGTGTGATGGTTCCATTGGGGCATTGTCTATTGTAGCCCTGCTCTCGTGGAGCTCGATTCAATCGAGCAGACCCCGACAAGGCTGCGAGCTCTTCTTTCTTTCTTGGTCCATCATGCACACACGCATTGATGATACATATTGGCTAGTCTAGAGACAGACACGAACTCGGGCGCAAAGAAGATCCTGCTGGACGATGGAGCCAGCCAGTGTATCGGTATCGGAGGATGGCGGCGCCACCGCACTGGTTTCTTCTGTTAACAACAGATATTTTCCGAGAACCACAGCTGTAGTCTGTCTACGATGATGGCGTTGTTAGCGCTGGTCAGGTAGGTGCCGACCTCGAGGCCAAAATAGTAGACTGACTGCTCTACGATGTACGTATCTACGATGTTTCTGAGGTACATCTGCATTTGTCCCCGCCTTTTACATTTTTTTTGTCACTGCCATGCCTGTGACTTTGCCAGTAGAGTTTACGACATGTCGACGGGACCTCTCCGCACCGGAGGAAGGTCACGCAGGCGCTTCCTTTTGTTTGTTGTGTCCCGTCTTCCTTTTGCGGTGCTTTCTTCTACCTGGTATTTTTTTTCGCGATAGGGAGGGTTGTTCCAACTGCCTGTCTTGTCTTTCCGTCGTCGATCGTGAAATCGAATTCTCAAGTGTCGCATTTGATTGCTTCCCACCAATTGTGGGCAAAGAGAAAATTCGAACCAACATCCCCCGACGATGTTGCTTGCTTGATGACCTTTAACAAACCACCGGGGCGACCGGCAAAACGAAAGAGTGTGCACAGCGCGCGGTTCCGGAGGGCATCGAACCCTCGACCTCGCGATTAACAGTCGCACGCTCTGCCACTGAGCTACGGAACCTCCACATGGTTCAACCGCCGCACTTTTGCTACGTCTCAAACCAGTGACGCCGAGGGCAGTCCACAGGGGTCTCAGGAGTCTTTCCCCGTCTCACGAGCTCTGTCAGCCACTTTCAACATACTACCTCAATCTGCAAGGTATCGGGCTCCACAAGTAGGTGTAAGAGTAGCACGTGCAGTTCCTCGACCAACTGCTTTGAAACCGTCTCGGATGGCGATGATTAATTTATTGTGACAGCTTGTGTGTAATGACCACGGGGTGGAGAAGGACAACACAGACAGAAGACATTGGAGGGCAGGCCTTTAAATGTGTACTTCTCACGAAGAGCCGGCTGAGTTAGACGCCACGAGGTGGGTGTACCCGAAAGAGATGGAGAAGTCATGAATTTTGAAAGTGGACGATTGACGGTGGCGGAGATTGAAGCACTCTTTAGGAGAGATCGATAAGGGTCCCTCCGTACGGTGATGATGCAGAACACACGCCAAATGCTGTGATGAGAGTAAGCACGCGACAAACAGATCTAGTAAGGAAGGTGTTTGCTCTCTTCTGCAATTGGTGGGTCGTCAAGATACACCATGACGACCGACGAATTTGGTGGAATTTTGAGACTCCGCGGTCGGTCGTGGCGGGGCAGCTTCGGCTGGCAGCTGCAGCATGCCAATTTACAAAAAATAGCACCATCGAACATGACATACTTTATCGTATATAGTCTACACAAATTGAATGCATGTAAGCGTAGTCTCTTTTCGTCGTCAACTCACTTCGCTACGGAAAAATACGAAACAAGATAACGCCCTCCACACACAAAATACGACACAAAATGCCACACCTGGGGGGTCATATTTCTACCAGTCAACATGAGCCCAAAAGTCCTAAAACTACTCTCAGATCAAGCAAGAAGGCGCGGCCTAGCACACACCCCACACAATATTGAATATATCCGGTCTGGAATTGTTTTTGAAGACAGCATGTTGGATATGACCCGTTTTTTTTTTTCTTGTGTCGTTTGGGGTATCGAACCATGGTCTCTACCTAACTAAAAACAAGTTGCCTTCTTTCGACAGACAAAAAGCTAAAAATGTTCTCTTCGGTCTTTTTTACATCCGCAGCCCCAATCCAGATGCCCGTGCGTGTTTGATCGAAAGCGTGCCGTTCCCACCGCCTTTGAGCAGGGACTGGAATCCCGCTCATCGCGCGCATACACACCGCCGTGAAGCGGACTACTAGACTAATACAAGCATTGCGAACGCGTCTATTTTCCAGAGCACGATAACAACGATCCCGCGTGACGATTCGCAAGCCGACAACCCCCTTGAGAGACGCAACGGGAACCGCCTTGCACAGAACAACAGATAGCTCTGCCGTGGGAACGAAGACAATCCTTAGACGAAGTAGACAGAAAGCAACGCCCGCCCACAAGCACACAAGCACGCCTGCCGCCACATTGGAAAACCTTGGTGGCTGTGTCGTGAAAATGGGTTCTGGGGCCTTCTAAACACAAACTTGTAATAGCCACTAGAAAACGATAGGACCCTGATTGCACCACAGATGAAAACTCGAAGCATCGAAACAGTCCTGGCTCTGTGCCCCAGAGGCACGACCCACCAGGTAGGGGTGGAAAAATCACAACCACGCCTGCCTACGGCACGCACTGCAGTGTACAACAGTCCCTTATGTGGCGGGCATTGCTTTCAATACATGACTCCACTCGTTCGTGTCAAACGACTACGAGCGCACGTTGCTGAACCCTACCCCCTTACGTGAGGTTCCGCAAGTTCATTTTCTTCTCGAACGTTAAAGAGCACCGAAGGTATCTTAACGAGACCTGCTTTTCAGGGACGCGAAGTCATCCGGGAGTGATGTCAGGATATCCCCGTCGACATGAACAATAACTGCTATTTAGTTCTTCGTTTCAGCTTTTTCCCAGGAGTACTGCCGAGTCCCGGGCACAAAGACGGGGGTGGACTTGGCGTACTCCTTCCACTCCTTCGAGGACCCGTATTTCTCCACCTGTCTCTTCTCCAGCCCCCCCGTCGCCCGGAGGATGATGGAGACGATCTGGGAGGGGCCGATCACGGAGAATACCCAGTGGTACCTAGACGGGAAAGCGAGAGAGACGCAAGAGACGGACATATCTATTCATTGAGACCGTTCTGCAGATTGGTCCACGCTTGGAAGCAGAGGGGAGGCGGTGTACTCATTAGAAACAGAAGGTGCACATAAAGTCGTTTCTCAGAAAATGCGAAAAAGTCAATGAAGTCCAATTGACGTTATGTGCGGGTTAGTTGGGGTCAATTAGGTATTGGCACAGCTGCAAGAAACTAGCTTCGGTCATTCATGTCAAGACAAAGACAAGATAACCGCGAACTCCGTCGTGACGGGTCCATGGCACGATTTACCGAGCGGCCGCTCTTAGTCCATCCGGTCGCCACAAAAATCTAGATGGCGCAGACGCACGTTTTCCGTGTGCCAATCAGGATTGTGACAAGACAGTCCCTGCTGCAGTATCCCGAAAGCCGCCTTGTTCGGAGCGACAGACCGTAGCCGATACTGTTTGNGGTCGCCACAAAAATCTAGATGGCGCAGACGCACGTTTTCCGTGTGCCAAATCAGGATTGTGACAAGACAGTCCCTGCTGCAGTATCCCGAAAGCTGCCTTGTTCGGAGCGACAGACCGTAGCCGATGCTGTTTTGAGTCTCGTTTCGAGAGCGATCAAGCCGTGCGACAGACCGTAGCCAATGCTGCCTGGAGTCTCGTTTCGAGAGCGATCCATGTCCTCACCACTCACCACTTTGTATACGCAGGGATCGCCGCCAGCCAGGCCCCGGTCCAGAAAACAGCCTCCCCGAGGTAGTTGGGGTGGCGTGAAAAGCGGTAGAGGCCGCTGAACAAGGCCAAAAGCAAGGAGAGCCAACCGGATCGCGCAATAAGCGAGAAAATAGAAGAGATGTTCACGAAAGGCTTTAGAACGCCGGGGGGCTCTGATGTGTTGTGAAGTTTTTTCGGTGTCGACCTTTGTTGTTCCGCAGAAATTCAGGCGAGAAGATGGCTACTACTACGCAGTACAATTGAACAATGTATGGCAATATGTGACTGGTGAGAACACGACAGAGTAAGTGCGTGAAAGCGGGCATCGGCTTACGGAGTGTGAATACGGCACCTACCGTATTGCTGTACGGGAGCGATATCCCTAGGCTACAAGTATTCCGATCGCTCTTCGCGTTTCACCCCATGATAATGATCGTTGGCAACCCGACGTCCACACCGCTTTGTCAACACCCACGCTCCCTGGAACAGGACTTGCATCATTTAACAGGTCCTTCTCTGGACGCTAGACGACGGCAAGGCTAGCTGAGCCTGGAACTGTCGTCTATCCTCGGACCGAAGATCTGCACACGCGTACACGAGATTGCAGGCTACCACTTTTACCATACGCTTTTAGAGCATCGCNCCTCGGACCGAAGATCTGCACACGCGTACACGAGATTGCAGGCTACCACTCTTACCATACGCTTTTAGAGCATCGCCTTCGTTGTTGTACTCACGTGCTGCAAAAGGTATCCGGGGATTTCTTCTTGAACAGCGACTTCTGCAGGTCAGCCACCGACTCCACCAGCAGTCCGACGGCCATGACAGCCAACCCCGCTTGGCTAACGCCGACGTATGAGCCCTGGCAAAACGAAGAAGAGCACAGGGCAGCCGGCAAGGTGGAAGCGCCAATGAATCGATCAATCCCTCCCCTCATGTTGTGGAGTCATTAACACAGCTCGCAACCTGAAAAAATCAAGTGTAACTCCATACCAGATATAAATATTTTCTCAGCCAAACAGACCGCTTTACGTTCAACCACAGATCCCTCACACTGCCATCGCGGGCAATCCAAGAGGAATTCTCGATTTTTATGTGTAGCAGCTATGAGGCATGCATGGAACGCGACAGTTGCTGTCGTCACCCTTCCTCTCCCTCTACCTCTCTCCCCTCCCTCCCTCCCTATTTCTCTTTTATCTATTCCTCTCTCTCACCTCAGCGGCAGGAAGGCGGCGAAGAGCGTAAACGGTCGGCAGGGCAAGAAACGCGTACAGCATGGAGCAAATGCCCCAGAAAGTGTACGGGGGACCGGCGTTCTGCTTTTTGGGCTGGGTTGGCCGCCTACGACAAGAAGCACGACAAATAGTACGACAGCACAAACAGAGCATAGACAAGTTAGCCAACGGTACAGCAGCCTGCTTCGAAAAGCAAAACTAGAGCACCGACCACCTGTTTCAAACGTGATTACATTTATTGGAGTAAAAATAGATATATATCTTGGTTTGATCACGGTTCCAATCCAAGATGCACAAACACACCGAAATAGCAACATACCCCCACGCCCTCACACGAACCACTTGGCAACCCGGAAGTGTGTGCGTGGATGTAGCCCTGCCCTTCACCACTGAGCACGAACCGAAACAAAGGGCTATAAGTTCCACGGGTCAATCTCTCAAACATATCGAGAATTCTCCTACACCGTTCCCGCTCTCCTCGCATGCGATGCAACCTTTTCGTGCCACTCTGGGCTCCATTGCTTTCAACTCGAGAGTGGTCGACGGAAAGGGTCGTCTAGCCCGCAGATCGACACAAAAGGGGAGACGCGACTGGGAGATTTGGAGCTCAACGTCCACTGACATTCGCAGGGTTGTTTAATGAAGTAAGCATGTTGGATGAAGGCTGAAACCGGGGAAGTTAGGTTAGGGCTGGGGTTAGGACTGCGTACCCCCTCCCTCTTCTGTTTTCTCAGTACACTAAATTCCTCGCTAAGGCGTCCCTTGTAAAGGAGGCGACACTCAAAACCAAAAAATATATGCTCGAGTTCTGGTGTCCAGCGGTGGTTTTGAAACTACCAGAGAGGACCTGTGCTGGTGAAGACCGCACGCCGGTGCTGTTTCTCTCTGCTCACTGTTCTCTCGGTGTTGTTTCTCTCTGCTCACTATTCCCTCGGGGCAAATATTACGTCACCTAGACAGATGGCGGTCAGGTGAAGCTTCACACACAAACAAAGGCACGACCAATGTCCTCTCTTTTCGGAGATCCTGCCGTTTTGTACCAATGTTTGTCCTTTTTTCGGAGATGCTGCTGCTCACTTTCTGCGGTTCTGGAAGCACGAGAGAGTGTCCCTCCAGCCGCAAAACGAGGCCAGTCTCAGTCCGTAGGCCACCAGCCCAGCAGCGTGCAACGCGGAGAGCGTGTGCAACTTGTCGCGGAAGAGCCAAGCCGCGCCAGCGGCCTGAGAGAAAAAAGAACCAGAAAATTGGAAAACAAGTTAGGGAAAAGGAAAATGAAACAGCGGTAGCATGAGGCGATGAAAGTTCAGTGATTCGCCCGAGAACACGCGAGAGCTGTCTGTTGCGCTCACAACGCGGCCGGGGGGGTCATCCAAAGGGGCGATGTCTACAGCAGTATCTCTTGAGGAGAAAATGTTCCTGGTCGGACTGCCGCTATGCGACAGCGGTGGCGACGAGATGCTGGTCCCCGTACAAGGCCGCACAAAAATAGGCGGGTCGCTTTGAGAAAGGCCGTTGGAATCGCATGACACAAAGGAAACAGTAGAACTGCTTTCTCATACTTTGAGCAGTTCCGGGTGCCCGATCTATGGCGGGCTAAATTTCTCAGCACAACAGTAGTCGGCCTTCTGCAGGAACCACCCAACCGTTGCAGTAGTGGCTTGCCGGACGAGGCCAGGAATGACCTGAGACCGACCTCGCTACCTTCCGACAGGACTATAATAGCAACGCTCCAAGCGCCGAAAGCAACAAGGGCCNGCGGTCGAAAGGGGCGGTGTTGCCGCCGCACAGAAAGCGCTGACAGAAAAGGAGCATGAGTTGGTCGAAAGTAAACAGCGCGAGGCGGCAAGCACCGCTGAGTGCAGCATGGCTCAGGAGCTCGCGCGCGAGAGCACCGAGGCGCTAAAGGAGGAGAAGGCTAAGAGAGCAGAGGCAGAGCGGTCGCAGCAAGAGGCAGAGCGGAGGAAGCAAGAGGCTGAACGAGACAAGGCGAAGGCGGAGGCGGTGGGCGTAGATGATGGGTGCTTCCTCGCTGCTGCTGTTTTTTTCGCCAGCAGCAGGAGGAGCACTGCTTCCTCCAGCAGGAGGAGTCCGCGCGGTCCCACCGCCCGGCGGCTGTTCGAGTGAGCCACCAGGCATGTTTGCTAGGTTGCGGACGGCGCTAGGGTGCCGCTAGGGTGCCGTGTGCAACCTCCACGGCACGGCGGAACGCGTTCACACACGCTTCGCGCTCGCGGGGCGTCAGGTGTTTTTTGGTTCTGGCGGGGTTCTTCGGAACGTTCGATGTGATTTTTTTGGCTCGAGCGATTTTCCATCTGGAAGATCCAGGACACTTTTCGAAATTTTTTCCTATAGGAAATTTGACCGATTGGCACCCCTAACAGTAGTCGGCCTTCTGCAGGAACCACCCAACCGTTGCAGTAGTGGCTTGCCGGACGAGGCCAGGAATGACCTGAGACCGACCTCGCTACCTTCCGACAGGACTATAATAGCAACGCTCCAAGCGCCGAAAGCAACAAGGGCCAACTTCGAGACACACCTGGAGGGCAACGGAGAAGCCGTAACCGTAACTGACGAAGTGCTCCCGGATACGGAATCCGTCGATCGATGTTACCATGGACAGCAGGACGCCCTGCCGAAGAAGGCACAAGGAGGCACGCAGGAGCGAGGTCGTCGTGGGGAAGGAGGAGAGTTGGGCGGGAATGTGCAAAACTGTGGCGAGGCGTAGCCGTCACTGAAGCGCTGGCTGCGGTGGGATAGCCACGTGCTGTTGAACCGGCGCAGTACGTGCGCACAATTGCAGCGTGCAGGTGCAGCACGCAGCCACCATGAGAACCACGGCAATCTGGGGCCATTCATTCATTGGTGACAATGGCGTTGTTGCGACCTAAGGTTCACCACAAGAGCATGCCATCATGTACTGCAGTACAAGCATGGGCAGAGAGGGCGGATCACAGAAAATGAAATGGCTGTGATTGCAATTTATTGCGCGATCGCCAAATGCTCCGTTACGAGACACTTACCTTTCGATAGCATGTCCAAGGTTCCGTGTAGGTTAGTACGTAGGCTACACGAAATACACCCATTTGGGCCATGGCCAGCCAATCCACGTTGCATAATGCTCAACCCCTCAGAGTTGGGTATCAGGTGCAACCACTCGAAGACTACAGTAGTCCAGGATGAAGCATTGAGGATATTACCCGCAAGATCACTCGTGGCGTGGTATCTCAAAAACGTGAGAGATGCACATAGCAGTGTTCCCTGGTTTCACTTTGGACAAACACGTCATAGTAGTGTGTTGATAGCAGAAGGTGGGGATTCCCAGGCACTCATACACTCCCGGCATGAAACACAAAGGGGAAGATCCGCCTAGCACCACCACATGCGTACCTGGGCGAAGAGAGCCGGCCCCCCCGTCCATGCGATGGCGGGGATAGAAATCGCTGCAATCGCGGCGGCAGCGGCATCATACCCAGGGATTTTCATCGCGGGGCTCCCACCACGCAGGGTCGTAACCGTTTCGAACAGTCGCTCGCGCGACCCTGCTGCGCCGAGTGCAGCAGAAGATCCACCGCTCCCGCTGTCGCTACGAGCGACAAACTGGCCGTGGCCATTGGTGCGCCCGTTCGAGTCGGACGCGAGCTTGCTGTGGGTGGTTGGTGTGTTAGGGGCTGCGAAGAAACCTTCGGATTGGGCCAGGAGAGTGCACAGCAGCACCGCCGTCGCTCCCAGCTGCTTCGGCAGCGCCCGTCGAAGCCTCGCCATCATTCGCTCTAGGGTATGCTTGCAAAAATGTGGTCCGGACAGCAATCGCAGGGGTATCGTATTCGTCGCACGATCGCTCCTTCAGACGAAAGACCCGCGACAGGAAGAAAAACACAGGGCAGATATGAGATATGCATATGCACATGTAGGCCGGTTTTGGGTCTCGAATTACTTTTCTCAATCCATCTCTATCGATAGCAAAGAGTCTACGATCACTGTAGCATGATCCATTATCGTCAGCGGGTCAGCGAAGCGACCTGTATTTCCGCGACTCTGGTATCTTGGATGTTAGACTAAGTGTAGACCGTTTTATGTAGTGCCCAATACAGAGCCGGAACTCTTTCGAGGGAAAGCAATACATCAAACAATCTCGATCCCTTCCCTCCCGACTGAAGGTCGTCATCCTTTGTTGACAGTGTTCACAAATGTATGCATTGTTCAGCAGGCTGCCAAGCGAACATGACATTCAACCAGCGTGTGCCCCCCTGTTTCCAGTGTCAACGATCGGGAATTGGGGCTTGTTCATACACTGCTGCCGCTATTTGCACAGCAGTCTTTCAAGTTGTAGTGCGCAATCATGAGAGGCTTAACGTTTTCTCACGTGCGGCAACATGGTGCCACCCACAGGAAGCACGACACAGCTGGAAGCAAGGAAG